>JAODFZ020019216.1:0-12952 GCA_027574845.2 Deinopsis erosa
GGAAAAGAGCATGTAAGTTCAACGATAATCTAAGTAGTGAATTTCCTTTTATTAAAAAAACCAAAACCGATCACATCGTAAAATGTGATAAATGTAATGGTGAATTTTCTATTTCGCACGTATGATATCTCAAAACACTTGGACACCCAGAAACATAAAAGATATTTAAATGCTGCAGCATCTTTCTCCAATATACAGAATTTTTTTTCGGAAAGCAAAATTTTCAAAAAAAAACTCACACACTGGCACCCCCCCTTGTGTCCCGCTTTCGCTATCTCGAAATCTAGTCACCTTAATAATGAAAGATTACTAATGTAACATAGAACAAAAAAATAGGAATTTGCTTTTCGATAATCTAATCCAATTTTTCAAATAGGATAATCATTTCGATACAGAGGGAGTATAATTTTATTAATTATTACCAGAATATGGTAAAACCGTTTGATGGACTAATAAGCCATGCATTGATTGTAAAATATACGATTTATTATTAATGGTATATCCGAACTGATAGAGAATAGGTTGATCATTATCATCAGCTTCATCTGATCGAAATGTGAATACAGTTTTTAAAGCAAGGCCATTCTCAGGTTGTACAGTAAGCGCTTTTAAAATGGGTGGTGAATTTGTTTGTATTACAATGTCAGCATAAGTAATTTCATTCATATCTTCTTCACTAGGGCATGCGGTGTTTATTCTAAATAAATAAGTAGCACCGCCTTTTAGTCCTTGCCACTTGCCTTGACTAGGTGGCAAAGTAAGGACAAGTTCTCTATCAGTTGTATTAGTGGAAGTTTCAACGAGTTCTTCCACCTCATTATTATCTTTACCAGATACAGTTAAGGAAATCGTATAACGTTCCGGCTGTAATGGAAAACTTATAAAAACTGTTTTCAATATCAATTTAAGAGCTAACTAATGCTGTTAAATCTATTGTTGTGAAGTTTTCTCTCTCTATGGACATCCATTCGATAGTGCAATTATCAGTCAAATGGGAAACCTTAGCTGTGATTTCTAAAGTTTCTGAAGGATTAATAATTGGTTTAACTTCATAAATCTCAACAGATTTAGTAACATTCTCATTAATTTCAATAATGCAGGAATCATTTTCACTTTTATCACCTTTACTCACAGTCGCTGTTAAAAAATATCTTTAAAAAATTCATTAAGACATTATGAAATAAATATTTCATTTTTTATTATACTTTCCAACTTCAGAAAATCCTTCCTTCAACGTTAATATTGCAGTGTTTGCTTCAAAATTATCACAAGATTTATTATCATGAACACAAGTCCATTTTAGCTAAAATAGTTAATAAAATTGTAATTATTGTGGCGCAGTAAATAAAATAATTACATCAAAAGATGAATCGGGTGCTTCAATACTTGCTATAATTTTGATTGTTTCATTAATTCCAGTCGAGATAAAATTGCTACTTAACTTTATCTCAAAATCTCGCTCTAGAACAGTCAATTTATAAGATCCCTGAAAGTTGTATTGATAATAAGTTTATTTTGAGAACACTTTGGTATTTCACATACATTAGATAAAGTTTTATTATTGTCATCTAAAATGTGGCAATTAATATTGTAAACAGTATTAGATTTCAATGAATCTGAAGGGATTTTTAAATGCAGTCCGTAATACTTTAAAAAAATTGAAGTCTCTCCAATTATTTCCCACAGAATCTAAAAATATAATTTTAGAATTCATTTAATTCACAATTTATTTCTCCATACAGTTAAATTTTCATTATCTGCAAGATTATTACAAAAACTTAAATTTGCCATTACTTCAAAATCGAAATCGTTATAAGTTACATTTGAGCCTAAAATATTCATAAAAATTTTATTTGTTTGTTTTGTTGTTATTTTAGTTTGTGTTGATGTTTCATTATTTGGTGCATAAAATATTTTGTCTGGCAATTTTGTTCCATTCTCAATAATAGAGAGTTTTATTATGTATTCAACTCCAGGGACAATCTAAAAAAGAACTTTAATAAACGTTCCAAGAACCAATTGAATGACTTAATACCATCGATTTATCAATCAAAACAACTGAATTATCTATTTTATAATTCATAAGAAACTTTTGCAAATTCCTTGCTGCATTCCATGCGATCAAATTACATCGTTGCACATTTTTACATTTCATCGATTTCTTTTTAATATCAACTTGCCAATTCATACTAACATTTTGTGTGTTATTATTTATTAATCTAAAATGCGATCATGAAAATTTAATGCTAACAGAAATAATTATAAATCAACCTAAGAATTGTTTTATCGCTTGCGATATTAACAACTTCAGTCTCATTTAGTTTGCAAACATCCTGAAATAATATCGCTATAAAAACAATTATTAAACAATTAAATGTTCACCTGGCAATTCACACATATAAATATTAAGAGTATAAAAATTTTGGAGCACATTTTACGACAAAATTTTTTATGCTAATGTCCTATAAACACATAAATCATATTCTAATTACCCTGACCCTCTAAAAAACTGTTTGTAAGGGGTTGTTGCTATACCAACAATAATATTGACGATGGATTAGACATAGAAATTATTTACATTGCATATTAATACGATTCAAAGAATAGCAAACAAATATTTATAATTTTGTTTATCTAATTGCACTAAAAAGAGTTGCGACTGTTGTCCATTTTCTCATAGCATTCAAATGTAGAGCAAGGTCTTTAATCAATTATTAAATAATACATACAAGTGTAATTTATATTTTGAATAAAAGAATTTATATTGTATAATATACATATATTTTCTATTTATAAACAGACAAACTGATAAATACTTAATATGAAATACCTAACCAATTTCAATAGATATTAAATTTGCTAAAATATAACTAAATATACTAAAATACCGTATTTTTTCAATATGTACAGTAAAAATAATTAAAGAAATTATTATATAAAGATAAATTTTTTGACAAATAAAGGAAAATAATCTATTAAAAATAGAAATAATGCAAATTTATTGCTACAATTTAAATTATGATAAAATGTCGAATTAATTAACAATAAATAAAAAACTGCAATAAATGCGATTGTTTAGATAATAGCAATAAAAGATTGAGCAATAAGTTTGCATTAAATTAATTAAATCATTTCTTTTTTTTTATAATATAGGTTTCATTCATTTCACTTGTGTTTTTAGATGTTGCAAAAATTCATGATAAGATAATGCTGTCTCTATTCTATCTTCAATTAACTTTTCTAAAAATACACCTCTTAAAGGACTATTATCCCGCATTATTTGTAACGTCGCATTCATCGGTTTATCTTCGTTCAAATAATTAAGAAACGTTTGCAAACGTTGATTATGTTCGTTATTTAGTATAGGCAGTTCGTACATCTGGTCCGTTATTAAATTATAATCAGTAACACCAAGAACTTGTTTTAAAAATATATCGGATACTGCGGGACATACTATTATCACCATATGCTCTCCCATATCTAACAAGTAAGCTCCATTCGAATCTATACTGCGAGCTGACAATTGTAGATTTGGAGGCATTGAAATTGGCTCTTCTTCCTCATTCAAAATTGTATTTTGTTCCTTTAAGTTGTGTATAGGATATAAATCAGGATAAATTTGTTGTATAAGATAAGGCAACGGCCGTGTTTTCATATCGCACATCGCTTTCACTCTATCATCAAGTCTTGTCGAAATACCCGTTCTGAATGCTGTATTCTTAAGTAAAGCTGATATATACAATGGTAATAAACGTAGGCATTTTGGTGCCACTAATCCAGATCCACTCATATTCTGTGCTAATTTATAACTGGACAATACATCAATTGCGACATTAATGAACGCTTCTCTAGCATCCGACACATTTGATTGCATTGATCTATCCACCGCCATTTTGCCTAAAAGGCCAATAATGCATTGTTGATCTGCTGAATTTATAACATCTGTTATATTTGAAGCAATTGGCAGACACAACGTATGCACTCTAATGCGTCTTTCCCCTTTACTAGATGTATACAAAAGAGCTGCTTGGAAACACACCGTTTGCACATCAGATAAATTTTCTTCAATTGCAACTTGCATGCCAAATCCTGCATCTGGATTAATGTTTGGCAATGAGAGTAAATCGGTTGAACGTACAAAGAAATTTCCATGGAAAGTATGAATTGAAAGTCCTCTAGTACAACGAATTCGCATAACAGCTTCAAAACCAATTTTCCTGGTTAAATATCGTTTAAGGCTTCGTTCAAATGATTCATTTTGCAATGTTCGACTTGCTTTAAATAATGGGAAATGATATATGCATCCACCACTAAATCTGCTTATACCAGAAATAGTTGCAATGTCGACATATTGTGAATTTACCAAGAACAAATCCACAGCAATTTGTTGACCGCTACATTCTAACGCCAATCGCTTATAAAAATCATTTGCTGGGCTTAAATGTTGAACATCTGATGATGATCTCGCATTTGGATCTTCTCTAACTGTTAGAGCTCCTGGCCCAATCATTGGTAAACTAGCTTGGAACACTGTTATTCGGCCACCCGTACTCGCCATCATTTTATGAGCTGCCTGTAGAGCTGTGCCTAAGGCTGAGCCAGTATCATATGAGGTATTATATCTATTAGGCAATTGTGTTAATAAATCATTAACTAATTCTATTCTATCTTGAAGATTAACTAATAAATTGTCTGGACATGGCAAGAATATGTCATCAATGTCCAACACAGTCATCTCATGCGGTTGACTTAAACCTTCTGCCAGCGAAAAGAAGTGCAGGGCTGAATCGTATGCAATGAAACCGATATGGGTTCTTGTATCGCCTGGAAGTTTCGATAATTCACTAATTAAAACGCTACAGAAAGTATGCAAATATCCGCTTTCAACGGCAGCTCTCGAAATATCCAATAAAAATAAGTAAACAGCAGGTTGAGGAGGTCTTAGCATATACTCAGCAGGAGCAATATATTCAATCGTACTTGTCTTCACTTCTGGCCTTCTTGATGGATCACCATAAGTCTTTGTAATTGGATCATATTGGAACTCTTCTGGCAATTCATTGACTCGATAGCACAAATTACATTTCCACCTTTTATTATCAACAAAAAATACAAATGGATTTATATACGTTCTACATGCTCTGCAGCGCACAATTGTGTTGCATTGTATGACTGGCAAATGATTTAAGTCCCTAAATGGATGGATTAGCACACCTAATGGCAATCTAGATTTTTGCAAAAGAGCGTTTGATTCCGGAATTTTAGTCATGGTACATCGGAATATGTCTGGATGACAATTTGCTTCATCTAGTGGACTATTTCCCAATGTTACAATAGGTGTTTCTACCTTCGTTGGGGGTAGTATATTTGGTATTTGCAATAAATCATAATTATCAGCTCCCCAAAGCTTATTGAATCCTGTTTGCGTTACTCCTTGCTGATAATTAAAAGCATTTTGATTATAAACCTGTTGCTGTTGCTGTGGCTGAATTGGCTGCGATGAATATGACTGATACACATTTTGTTGTTGTTGCATAGCTTGATCAATGAATGAATGAATGAATGATGAAGATGGTTGCTGCTGCTGTTGCTGTTGCACTGGCTGTTGCTGTTGCACTGGCTGTTGTTGAAGCTGTGCTGGTGCTGCAACAGGCTGAGTTGGATACCTTTTCGAATGTAAATTGGATCTTTGTTGCGATTGCATTTGCTGCTGCTGTTGTAAATGTTGAGGCTGTTGCTGCTGCAAATGTTGCTGCTGTTGTTGTGGTAATTGAGATTGTGAAAATGTGTCTTGCATTCCTGGCGGTTTCACAGGTTGATAAACATTTTGCGTAATTGGCGATCTATTAGCATTTTGAAATTGCGTTGCTGGTTGTTGTACCAGTGGTCTTATTACATTCGGACCTGGAGGCATTGCTTGAAAGTTAATTCCTTGTGGATTTATCTGTGGAGGTTTCGGTAAATCATTCTGATAATTAGCAGGCAACGCCTGATTGTTCAATTGATTAAAACTAGGTACCATGCCAGTTTTATTCAAATTTTGAGACTCACTATTACTTGCAATACCAGGCAAAAAACTGTTTTGATTTTGTGAAGTCTGTGGCATTGTAAATGGATTAACATTCTGCTGTTTTGGTGTTTCAAAAAAATTATCAGCCTGTTTTATTGGTACTTGCTTAAATTGATCCACTAAAAAGTTTGGTTGTTGCATAGAAGATGTTTTTGGCTGTTGTTGTGGATTAGTAAACTGCGGCGAAGGCTGAGAATTAAAATGTTGAGAAATTTGTTGTTGTTGAGGTTGTTGGGATGGTATAGACTGCGAAATCAGCTGCGGTTGTTGGGATACCTTAGATTGCGAAACTTGTTGTTGAATTTGTTGGGTTGCCATCGGTCCCGGTTTAATTGGTTGTTGATAATTTTGCGGCTGTGGAGGTTTTTGCGTTTGCGGTTGGGTTGGTTTTTGCGTTTGTGGATTCTGTTGTTGTAAATTAATTGTTTGAAATTGACTTTCAATATTAGTCGCTTGATGTAACGTGCTATTTTGCGTACTTGTTGGTGCTACCGTTGCAACATTATTTGCTTGGGAAATAGGAGCCGACAATGGAGTCTGATAAGCAGCTAATCTAGGTTGCGATAAAGACGGTTGTAATTTAGCTCTTTGCGATATTGTTGATGACGGTAATGAGCTTTGATGAGGCAAATAGCTTCCATTACGTTGTGATTGATTATTATTCAATGGCACATTTGAATTTAATTGAAATCTGAACTGTTCCTGACTAGCATGTGCTTGACTCTGAACTACATCTTGTTTATTGCTTGTTGGTTCCTGTTTTGTTACTAAATCACTGCTAAAGTGACTTGTAGTAGAATGAGTAAATCCAGAGATTGGTGATAAGACAGCACTTTCATTAAAGTTTTCCGTTTTTAGAGTATTATTTGACGTAACCTCTCTACTACCTTCAGGAGTTGATGTACTAAATTGATTAGTTTTTAAACTATTCGTTGGCGTTCCTTGTATTTGAAAATTTGAAATATTTTGCGTTAACTGATTTATAACTTTATTTGTTGGAGGAAGTTGATTAGTCGGTATGGTTTTTGATGGTGGAAGTTGAGAACTTGGTATTTGATATAATCTTGCTGATGGTGACGAATCTCGCGATGAATGTGTTGATTCAATTCCATTTAAATGTGCTGGAATGCCATTCGGATAGTTTTGATTTATTGTATTGGGCTGAGACATTGTTGACTCGCTAAAACAAAAAAATATTATTTATTTTTTCAATCAAATATAAAATTTAATTAAAAAATTGACTCACAACTTTATTAAATTGTAAATCATGTTGCCTGTTCATCTAGTTACAACGATATGACTAATATGCATGCAAGTCACCGCCGAATTAATAAAATATTAAGAAAATTCAATGAAACATGTTTAATTATTAAAATATAGGCATGTAGAGTATTGTGTCAAGGTGAGTTATAAAAACACGTTAAAGAAAACAAATAAGAAGAACGTGTTCGAAAGGAATATGTATAATTCAGTTCAATTCCATTCATATTGTAATTAATATTCCTAAATATGATGAGTAAGAGAATTGATAAGTAGAAATGATTAATACGAAAGCCTTAATTTGCTTTATGATTACGTACATACGTTGATAATATGAATCTATATGGATATTTTCCAATTTTTCTAATACAATATCTAATAATTCAGCGAATTAATAAGATATTATAATTGCAAATTCATTAAAAATTAATAATAAGATGTTTTCAAGACCTTTGTACCTTGTAAATAAAAATAAATAAGTAAGTACGTAATCAAAAATTTTTAAATCTTGTCTTCTGATAGAATATGTTAAAATAAACTTACCTATTTTCTATTAAATATTTTAAATATCACTAGCACATATTTAATTAATAATTTGTTTGCAAAAGACTTTAATAACTTGTCAGTAACTGTCAATCTTACGTGGCCTGCGATTGCAGCGCCTTTGCAAATTTACAAATTAATATTTAAAATAATTAATTGTATAAATATTTAATACTGTTTCTAAATATAACTGCATGATAATAAATAATACATAATGAAAGAATGATTACTTATCATACAAATAAATAAATATAAAAAGCGCCATCTATACGTAACACATTGAACTATTTAAATTATTTTATTTAATTAAATTATAAATGAAAATATGCGAAAAGAAATTCATATATGCTTAGTATTATTACAAAACAACTTTTACATAAATTTGTTTATCAAATATTTGTTAATTCTATAATTTTATCTTTATATTGACATAAAAATGTCACAACTGTCAAAATCAGCTGTGTTTTATAAAAGTAGTTGTAGATACTAGAAATATATCAATTTCTAAAACTTATTACTTAAAACTGAATAATTTTTAAGCTAGAATGTATACATTAAAAGCTGTTATAGTAGTATTCAGTTAATATTGCAGTTTACTTATGTATAAATATGTTTGTCAAGGACCCTTGTGGTGTTGCTTGCATTTTCATTACATATGCAGCTATATTTTACGCTGATTATGTTGTGGTACGGTGGATAATTCTGCAAACAATGGCAGATAGGTAAGTAATGAACATAAACTCATTTAAATCGATTAATTTCCTTCAATTTTCAGTTTGTGGGGAACTTTTAACGCCATCATGTTTAATACTGTAATATTTTTATTGGGCATGGCTCATTTTCGTGCAATTCTCAGTGATCCTGGAACTGTACCTTTACCAGAAAATCGAATAGACTTCTCAGACGTACATTCACAAACAGGTTTTTTATTAAATTAATATAAAAATTGTACAATTAATGAATGATTTCAGCTTGTGACAATATAGATTGGACGATTTGTACGAGATGTGAAACTTACAGACCACCACGTGCACATCACTGTAGAATTTGCCAGCGATGTATTCGTAGAATGGACCATCATTGTCCATGGATTAATAATTGTGTGGGTGAAAGAAATCAAAAATATTTTATTCAATTTTTACTTTATGTTGGTGAGTTCCATTAATAACATACAATAAATAAAATATTAATGCTCACATTTTAGGTGCTTTATCGGGCTATGCAATAACTTTAATTATAATGTCCTGGGTGAAAGAATGTCTAAATTGTGATCCGGATGTTGCAACAAAGCAACGAAGAATGTAAGAGATAACAAATTTCTTAATTGCTTTTAAATACATTTTGTTTTTCTTATTATAGAATGCATTGCGTTATTTTATTGCTGGAAAGTTCAATGTTTGGTTTATTTGTATCTGCAATTTTAACTGATCAGCTACAAGCAATCATGACTGATGAAACAGCTGTTGAGCAAGTTCAAAAACAAGGGCCTTATCGACCTCACAAACCGAAAATGGCTTTACTTAGTGAAGTGTGTGGTAGGCAACATCCTTTATTATGGTTATTACCATGCTATGCGGTACCAAAGAAATATGATTCGCCATTAATTAATTATCACGTTTAGCCATTTCCGTACTTATTAATTACTCAGGTTTTGTTGCTTATTTTCACTTGATTATTGAGGTTATTAGTGCAATCATTTTTAATTTATTAGAATTTTTAATTTTTCAAATATATACATATGTTACAATTACTGATATGCAATGATACTTGCTTATATCGAAGTTCAAGGGACCGGCAAAATTACGTCGATATATCCGAGGTTAGATATATCAGGGTATTATTTGTATTACTTTACATTACAGTCAGCGCGGGTGGGACCAAGTGGGAACTTCGATATAACCGAGTTTCACTGTTACATATTACATTTTCGATGCAAATATGATTTAATTATGGAAAGTATTATTGGAAGGTAAAGAGCCATGAGCGCATTAAATTAATTTCCATTTATTGCATAAATAGCATTAATGCAGAATGAGCATCAACATATGATAGCATCACAATATTTATCTATACATCAAATATAATTGGAATCACTATAAAATTGTATTTGATAGACTTAAGGTGTGTTCACACGGTCTAGTAAATGTTGTATAGCAAATAGCAGATAGCAAAATAGCAAAATTATTATTTATATTTCCATAGTAACGAAGCGACCATATTGCTTTTTGCTATACATGTCTAGCAAATATTGCTATCTGCTATTTGCTATACAACATTTGCTAGACCGTGTGAACGCACCTTTTTGGTACCGATTACAGTAGCCACGCGTTAAATGTCATACCTACTGAATCGATTTATTGTAAGAATAAAAAAATGTGTGACACATCGAATTCGGTGGTATATTTTCTTAAACAAAAATTTGACTGTTGTTTTTTACTAATGAATGGTTCATAAAAATTTTAACATATCGGTACTTGAAATCTATAATGGGATATCTGATTTTTATTAGTTCTGCGTAGTTCGAGTTTAAAATTTAATTTAATTAATTCAACGCTGGTTTATCCACATTGAAACGTTCTTTATGAACCTACATATGTTTCACTGATGCTGGATTACAGCTTAAGTTCAACTTAGGAATTCGGTGCAAACGGGCCTAAAACACGCACTTTTTTATTCAGGCACCTTTTGCGAAAATGAATTTTTTTTAGATATTTCACGGTTGCTTTCAGGTATCGATATTTCGATCATTTTGCAATAACACAGGGCAACACATTTTGATAAAAGTGAAAGCCCAGAGATTAAATTAAATAAAACACGAATTTGACAATGAAAATGCAAGATTGGCTAAGATTTCTGAGAAATCTACAATAGTTTCTTATTCAGGGTGGTATTTTACTTTCATTTACGAAGTAAAAGAAAGTATGTATAGTAATCGCGAAAATTTTCGATATCGAGATTTTTACGGAAATACACTAAAACCCCAAAGTACGCGACCCCGAGGTAAGCGAATTCACATGTACGCGAACCAGATTTTGATACCGAAATTTTTTGTACGCGAATCAAAATTCACTTTAACGCGAATTAAGGTTCCGTGAATAAGATTTTTATACAGGAATTTTTTGTACGCGAAGCAAAATTCACTTTAACGCGAAATAAGTTTTCATGTAAGTAACATAAAATATTATGTTTTATCCGAACACCATAAACGAATTTCGACGTATAAATATAATTTTTTTTTCTATGCATTACATACACATGTACGTACATATTTGATTTTTTATGAAATATATTTTTTGGTCTAATAGACGTTATTTTAAAACTTTAATTTTAGTTTTTCAAAAATTTTGGAACCTAACCCCTTTTTCGTATTGCTTCTTTGCTTCCATTTACGCGGATTCCATGTACGCGAGGTTTTTGAGGAACGTAACCCTCGCGTACATGGGGGTTTTAGTGTATACAATATTTTTTTTAATGCCTGATGGTGTTATGATACATTTATGAAAAATACTGAAAGGGTAGAAGCCAATTTTCTCGAAAACGTAATTTTGTAACATAACACCTTCTTCCACTAAGCGCTTCAATTCTGTTAATTGTTTAAATAATTAATTCGATTGTTTCAGCGGTTTAGATTTTGTTTCGAGTAATATCATTTTGCATTATTTAAAGCAGTTGGCGTGTGCAGGAAAAACAATCATTTGCACAATTCATCAGCCATCTGCAAATCAGTTTTATTTGTTTGATGATGCGTTTGTTCTATCGCAAGGTAATTGCATTTACCAAGGGAAATGCGATAATGTTTTAAATGCATTGATTGCAGTGCAAATGTGCTGTCGAGAGTTTCATAATCCAGCTGATTTTAGTAAATATTTGTTATCTTCATTATGACGTCCTTATTTCTATCTGCGTAATTAGTTATAGAAATTGCAAATGGTGAATACGGTCAAAATATAATAAACGAATTAATTGATCTTTATAAACAGCCAATTAATCAAGAAAGCGATTGTTTGGATGAGCGAAGCGATGCAACCGAGTGTAATAGGAAAGTAAGAAATGAAAATGAATTTTGCGTGCTGCTAAAAAAGGAATTTATTAAAGCTAAACGCAATCCGGTAAGAAGAAATTATTATTAAATATTTATTCTTTAATTTAAGTAATGAAGCGGTGAAAGGCGAAAAGAATAAATTGAATTTATTATTTACGTGTTATGTTGGTTGCCTACATAACATGCTCATGTTAAATTAATGTTTGTTTTGTTCTAGACTTTGACTTATTTGCGTCTAATAACAAGCATCGCAAATAGTTTTGCATTGTGTGCGATTTTTTGGAAGGTTGGATCTGATGCGAGTAAAATATGGTTTAATTTCAATGCAATTCTAGGTTTTGTCCTACATTTGATGACACCATCGTTGATGTTAACCATCCTAACATGTAAATCAGACAAAAACAACAACGCAATTAATTAATTAATTAATTATTTTATTTTAGTTCCAACTCAATTGCATGTTCTACGTCGCGAATGTTTTAATCGATGGTATAAATTAAAAACATTTTATTTAGCAATAACAATTATTGACCTTCCCATATCGGTAAATCAATCAATCTCTATTTCCATTAAATTTGATTTCATTTTAATTTCTTTTAGATCGTTTATTGCCTCGTATCAAATGGAATTGTTTATTATCTGACTGAGCAACCGCTTGAATGGCATCGATTTTTAATGTTTTCCACACTTGGATTCTTAATTTGTATAATTGCACAAAGTTTTGGTCTTCTATTTGGCGCTCTATTTAATATAATCGTAAATATGAACATTATTTATATACAGTGTGTCCCAGGATAGATGTTACAAGAGGTATAATGGACAAAAAAATTTTGAATTTCATTTTAATATTTTGGAATTAAGCCCTGCTTGGTCTGAATAGATTTTTATGGATATTTTTAGTTTTTAAAAATCAAGTAGGCCTTGATGGTAAAGCGAAAACTATTTTCTCTTCAGGTAAAGTACCATTTTTATTTATGATATCGCAAAATGTTACTAAAAAAAGTTGTTCAGGATATGAAATTATATCACTATACAAA
>JAODFZ020019245.1:0-12722 GCA_027574845.2 Deinopsis erosa
AAGTACATTGTTCTGAGTATGTACTTTATTTCTTTAATTTTTTAACTAAATAATTTTTTTTCTTAAATTTGCACTTTTAGAAAGTAAGTAATACATTACAAATTTAGCAAATCTTTAATTAAAAAAATTACTCAAATAGCATACATTTTCAAAATCGGAACGAAAGTATCCAAATGTGACTACTATTGTGGAACGGGTAGTATCAATTTTGGAGAAATGTATCTAAGTATTTAATATACATTTGAATATATGTATTTAATATACATATATTCAAATTATTTCACAAAAATAATTGATTTGTCCAATTGACTAAAAAAAATTGATTATATCAAACATTCATAAAAAAAATAAGTTAATAAAATTTTATAGTAACCATGAAATTAATACATAATAAAATAGTAGTGGTAGTAAAATATTTGTTTTTAAATAAAATTTATTTTAAATTGCAAAAATGTTAAGTAAGTTAAACTTGTTAAATTCAATGATGAGTGAAGACACAAACCAGCTTAAACTTGTTTATCTTGTAGGTGCCAGATGCTATTAGGAAACTACATAAATAAGAACTGTTTACACGTATTTTATTAATGTTAGTTTTGATGTAATTGCAGTTATTTCAAATTACATTTTGCATATAGGTACATTTACCTATAATAAAGTAATAAACATAACAATTTGTTTCAACTTCTGAATCTTTACGCTTATTAAACATCTAAATGGATAAAATCCAATTTACTAAGCATTTGCTTTTACGAATAATTATTTATTAATTACAACAACAACTGTCGAGAGATTTTACTAACTGTAAATTTAATCAACAATTTGTATCAGTTTTTTATTTCTTTTTTTTTTAATGGATATTATTGTAAGAGTTACGATCGACATATGTAATAAACAGTAAAACATTTCATTATTCTCAGGTTTATATTTAATTACTAGCGGCTTCTAGTAATTGGAATCAAAACGAATAATTAATAAAAATGCGATTTTTATTCAATAAACAAATTTACATAAATCAGTAAAAATAATTTAAAAATTTGATGCAAAATAAATAAATAATTTATTGATTTATAAATAAGAAATACATAACATAAATAAAACATAAGAGAAATAAATATTTGGTAATTGTTGATCACTTAGGGTTTGTAGCCCGGTTGCAAACCGAGTGGTAAAGGCGTATCAAAGCTTCTACCATATCCTGAGTATCCATGTCCTCCTCCATGTTCTTCATGCGAGGATGAATGTGTGTTGCTGTGTGAGTAAACTGGTTTTGAAACAATTTCATAGGTGGTTTGCTTGTGTCCACCGCTTGCTAATGATTTCAAACCAATAATGGCTGATAACATAAGCGAAATGAGACCAGTCATGAGGGCTTTACCAGCAAGGGCTGCTAAAGCTCCAAGAGCTAAAGCCATTAAGGTTCCCTTCATCATAGCACCAGCAGCTAAGAGCATAGCTCCCATTCCTCCTTTCTTGCCGCCGCCACCGCCACCGCCGCCGCCGCCTGATCCAAGACCTGATCCTTTACGTGCTGAGACAACCGAACTAGTAGCATCAAACAAATTCAATTTAATTGAATGTGTGTTGAGATAGTTGGTCACTTTTTTCATAAGGAAGGCGTCGAGACGGGCGTCAGCGTCATTTGGAAAATCTCTAGCCAATTCAGCAACCATATCAGCTGTATTTCCTTGTGCACTTCCATTTTCACGAATTACCGACACACCGGGGAATACACTGTAATCATCGTTTTCATTTAATTTATCAACCCATGAGACGATATCCAATTTCAAGCATGTTGTTGAATAAGTTGTTGCACAATCCCTTGAAAACGATCGCTTAAAATCACTTCGATCACTTTTACTTGTTGTTGTTGCTTCTTCAGCCGATGCTGGCCCTAATAGGCACAGCGCTATACCAACTAATATTAACGATTTGATAGCAAACATTTTGCTATGATGAGGTTTGATCAACTGATGTCTTGTCCGCTAGTTGTGGGGACTTATATACTAGTAGAAGATGCATAAAAAGAATAGCGAGTGCTTTTCCAAAATGTATCTACAGCATAAACTTAGTGGAGCAAGAAGTAATAGTAAAACAAGTTCTTCAAACTAGATTTGTACATAAGCTTAATGAACATAAGGTCTATTCATTCATACTATCACTCTGAACTATATATTTATTTCATTTTTCAATGGATGCTGTTCGATTCTTCGCACTTATGGATAGGTATTATTAGATAGATTTAATAGATAATATCCGACATTCACTTTTTCCATTTCTTTTCGCTCCACCCATTTTATTATAAACAATTTTCATAAAACAAAATCATCATGAAAGTATGACAAGACAATCGTTCTAATATTATTGAGGTTGTATTTGATACATATACAAAGTGCTCTACATTTTTCTCTCTATCTCTCTCTCTCTCTTTCTCTGAATATTTTTTCTATTTTACACAAATTATATTTTACAATTTATAAATATATATATATCTATAAGTTTATAAATAACTCGATCCGGGTCAAAAACAGGAAAACAAATCATCCATTAAATATATTACAGACTTTTTTCTATCTAGACTTATAACAAAATGTAACAAGCACAACCATCTACGTGTAATAAAGGAACCATTTATCTCATTTTTTATTCATATATTTATTACAATTTTAATTAAAATTAATGCGACAGGAAAAAAACAGTTAAACATTAAGAAATGCTGCCTTACAACTTTTAACCTATTTTTATTTATCTAAATAACTAATTCTACATTACAAAGTTACAATTTATGCTTTTAACTATTTCCGTTCAGTTTTTCACTTTTCTCATAGAAAATTGCTATTGACATTAATTTATTTAATAAGATATTTTTTACTTTATTTTGTTTAATAAATAATATATTATGCATGGGAAATGATAATAAATAAGGTTTATTTTTAAATATATTTAATCATGGAATTGTATGATATGATGATGATGATGATGATGTTGGTGAATAGTTGGGATAATCAATTCCTGATCTACTCCAATGAGGTACAACTTCATAGCTTACTTTAGGAGATTGATGTTGTTCTAGGAGACTTTTAAACGCTGTTGCTCCACTCAATACGAGCGAAATTAATCCTGCAGCTAATCCTTTAAATGCAACCAGCGACAAAATTGCCAAGGCAATTGGTATTTCAATTGATTTCTTTAGAATCATTAACACAACGAATGGCACTATAAATTTCTTCAATTTATTGCTTCGAGAGTCTGTAATAATATAATAATATGAGTAATAAAATTTTAATTGTTAACAAAGGTAAATACTACTGTTTAATTATTAATATCAGTAATATTTTGTTTGTTCTATTTTCCCATTTTCATATTAATCAAACATCTTTATGTACATCTATGTTAAAAATAATATTTTTTTATTGCATATGAAAATTTTATTCTACTTTTTCGGTCTATTGTCAGTTTTAATCAACGTGACCATCTTTTTTCTGTTTTATTGCATTTTTATTTAATTTAGTTCTGAGAACATATAATGACAATATAAAAAATATATGTGTACAATTATAATTTAATTTAATCATAAATTTTAATTATTATTTTTTTCTAAAAATATAATAATTAATGAATCCATTCATTAATTCATTAGAATGATTTAATTAGATTCTGGTTATTTTTAGACTTAACATGATTGTTATAAAAAAAGATTCTTAATTGAAAATTTAATTTGACCAACAAAACCTAAAAATATCTTTTCGGTTTTTGCATGGACAAATTGCATCGATATATATTTTCCGTTATATTAAATTTATAAAAAACAATTATTTTCAGCATCAATAAGCAAATGTTTTATTACAGCATAATTTGTAGCAAAAAATGAACATAAGTCTTAATAGCAAATTTTATAATGTTGTTTAACTCTAAATTAAATACTAAGCAATATGTAATTAGTCATGCTTAAGAAAAGTGAATTAATTGTATAAGGCATCTCTTTGATTAATTGATTTAATTTCTTTATTGTGCCGATTAAATCAAATCTCTACCAATTATCTACAAAACAATGCGTAAAGAGTTAACTTTAGTACGTTTACCTTCAGCTTATAGAAGGAACAAAACAAGAAAAACTTGGATGAAATGACAATTTCTTGTTAATAGTTTTAAGTTTACTGTAAATCAAAATGAAAGAGCAAATGTCTGCAATTTCATTGCATTTATTTGATTAGAGAAAGAATTAGAACAAAAGATAAGTCAATAAAAAAAGCGTAGATAAGTTCTTTTAATCATGAATGCATTCTATGTGCGATTTATCATAAAAGTAATTGTCAATACAGTTAGACATATTCTACAATTACTCATTTTCTGCAATCGTTTGTTCTATAAAATCCGAATTTATCTTTTAATGTCACAATTAGTAATAAAAATAAAATAACAGTGATCATCACAAATAATTTGATAAGCTTTTTACTCGTAATTTCTACGCTTCATTTTAGTCTATTTATTTTAGAAATTTTATTGTAGATTCGAAGATAATTTTAATAACCTTCATTCACAATTGAAATGTTTTTCCTTTCATTTTCAGCTCTATGTCAATATACAAAGTAGATTTATGGTGTATTGTTTTAGTTGGCAAAGAAAGTGTTTTTCACCTGCCATTTAACCGGTTTGAACTATCGATGTGACCTAGACTTTATGATTTTCTATGCACAACATGTTGATAAACTATTACTTATTATATCATCGTCTTTCGTTTTCATTTAATGTTCAAAATCAATTACATTTATATATATCTTGATGAAAAAATTATCACTTACTTTAATTGCCACTCTATTAAATTAATAATCGTTTATACTAATTTCAACACTTTCTTCAATCATCAAACGACCTAATTGCATGTTAAAATATCGCATGAGAATGAAAATTCTTCTTCTGCTTTAACAAGTATTTTATTATTTTTCTTATTTATTTTTTTTCAAAATATGCATGTTTGGCCTAGATATTATTTAGATAAAAATATGCAATTAAAATTAATTGTGTTTCGCACGTAAAAGTGCGTTCATAGGGTAATAAAGAAAGTGACTTTTTATTGTTAACGAACGCAGAAAATCTAATCCAGTGCGTTATAATAAATACATATGTGAGTGAATAATACATCAATTGTAATGTTTATCATTAAATTTTAAAAAAATGATCATGTGAGTAACAGAAAATGAGAGAGTCAAATCATTCGACTGTTAAATGTTTTTATGTATGATTATAATGCGTTTACTTTTCAAAATTAATAACCAAAAATTGTTATTTGTACGTTTGGAAAATTACCAGCGTGAAACGTGTATGAATGCTTTATATAATGGATACAGTTTTGTCTAAAAATTAATTCTAAATTTTATACACCATAAAAAAGTAGAATGATTTGAATATTTAATTAGTACTTCCTCACTAAGTTTCATACTTATACGATTAATACAAATTTAGAACAATTTATAATTACAGCATGTTTAATACAAAACATTGTTCTTATAAAGCGTGTTAATTAAATAATTATAAACTGTAATTGCAACTATAAAGTGTTGAAAACTTTCATAATTAGCAGAAGAATTTTGATGCATTTATAATTTCTTATTTTTATTTTGCACTCAATAAAAATAATTTGCACCTCGATACATAATTGAATATATCTGATTCATTTTATGCATTTCAAGCAATATTAACTTAACGATTGTTATCAAAGTTATAGACTTGCACTTATCTATAATTTAATAAGATATTAATTTAACTTATAAATTTCTCTATAAATATTATTGAATTTAATTTCTTAATTTAGATTTTTATTTATTGAAATATAAGTATATAAAAAAACAGCTTCCGATGAATTGCGAAACAGTTAAGTGACTGACAATCACATAAATTAGTTGATGTATCTACAAATGTTCCAATTAGAGATTCAATTTGTCTACGAGTAAATTAGGTTATCGTAAAAACAATTCTCACGCGAAAAGTCAAAACTCATGAATTTATCGAAACAAAAACATCATTAATTATTTAAATTATGCGTCCATTTTTTATATTAATAACACAAGCCGAATTATGAATTAGTTTTTTTTCTTATTTCTTATTATTTCAAGCAAATTTTATTTTAATTAATGGAGTAAATTCAGTTATTATAAAGGTTATGATGTATTACTAATTACTTAACTATAAACTATAGTTTTAGGCGTTGTAATGAACTTTAATGTTCAACAATGCAACAATTAATAATTTTTTTTGTGAAAACTAACAAAAAATCAGTGGTTCCTCAATGCATAATGTTTTAAACTGTACATGCATTACTTATTAACTTACTAACCTACTGATGCTTTACTTCCGCTTGTCCATGGCCTTAATCAAGGACACCATTCATTTCACCTGCAGAAGGGGTATTTTAATAGAAAGGTCGATTTACTATTAAAGCAAATCGAAGTTCTTTTATCAAATTATTATACTTCTTGCACTTATTTTAGAAGCACGCGAAAAAAGTAAGAAAATTATTTTGCCTGCTAACAATAAAACGTTAAAAAATTATGCTTTAGGGCGAACAAAACTTCAAAACGTAGAGAAGATAATTTTGTTTATACAGTTTTAGTAGATTAATGTATAGAAATTAAATTAATGATTTAAATTACATTTATGAAATTGACCCAGATTTAACAAAAAGGTGTGACAATGGTTAGAAAAAAGTGTACGGAGAGGAAGAGATAAAAAAATATATCAATAACATTGGCCGCAATATCTAGATTATATCAATTTGTATTTGGTTGCGGTATTTAGAACGTTTCATATTGAGAATGCATTTTATAATTAAGTTGATGATTTTATTAATTGATTGAGGAAACTAGCTCAAGCAACATAATATTAGCATTACAAGTGTAACTATTTAATAATACAATAGATGTTACAATTAAGTGAATTTTATTAAAAATCTATATTGTCATTTTAGTAATTATAAAAAAAACCGTTACGATAATTTTAGACAATTTCTTTTACTTTATTACTGTTATATTAACTTTTTTTTTCTCATATACAAAGTCAATCAGTGACGTCTTAAGCCATTGGCACAGTGGGCACTCGCCCTCAATTCCATGTATATAATTATGTATCAGTGGCGCAGCCAGAAATTTATCTTGGGCGTCCGAACCATAATGTGAATTTGAGAAATGAATGAAACGAACTCAATGCATAATATTGTAAAATATTAGAAAAAATTGGTAGGTTATTTAATTAAAATATTCTGAATGGCACACGGGCCCCTGGTCCCCTGACTGCGTTACTGTAAGGATTTAATAGAAACTTAAATATTTATTATATTCGAACGTTGACAGTTTTACTTGGTGAAATTCAAATATAGACAATAAATGTACACATTTTTTAGTTTTAATTTCACATTTATTTAATTTGTTATTATAGACATTATAGCTTTGACAATGGCGCGAGCCGAAACTATAGTAAGCAACAAATTAAATAAATGTGAAATTAAAACTAAAAAATGTGTAAATTTATTGTCTTTAAATATTTATATTTGGGCCCCAATACACTACATACAAATACAAATTTTCCTTTATCTAGTAGAAGTTATCATCATCAATAAGTACTTAATTAGTTTAATTATTTAAAGTGAAAGGTAACACATCAACATGTACTAATAAATTTGTTAGCTGAAAAATATGCTTGAGGTTATTAATAATAAAAAAAAATAATTCCGCTATGTTAAGTTAGTTTTATAATTGCAAATTTTATACGAATAATTTTCAATCAAGTTTTAACTGCAAAAGAAATTGTTACCTGATATTAACATCCTGGCTGTGGCCGGTTGTTTTATTTCCAATTTGCGATTCCGTATGAACTCAGATAATCTGACAATAACTTCATGCGACTTGCTTTTACTTAGATGATGATTATTTGATTTCTTCAAAGACAAGAAGTCACTTAATTGTATTTCGTCTTGCTCGTCCAATTCATCAATTTTATTTATAAAATTATTTTCAGCGCACTGCACGTTTCCATCACAATTACCAAACACATCACTCAATATATTGCATTTAGTTAAGGCAATTAAACCTAAAATAAAGTACAAAATCAATTTCATTGCAATATTATTGAAACAATGGACTGCAATTAGTAGGTGCCAGGGGCTTTTAATACCTTTTAAGGTGTATGCAAAATATGCATTACGCGTTTCATGTAAATTCCATGCCAAAAACGTGCTGAAAATGAAATAATTAGCGAAAAGAGTGTCATTGTAAAAAATCTAGGCGAATAAATAATTTATGAAAAATATAGCATTTATTTAAAATAAAAAAGAACGAAACAGTTTTGAATAAATAAATAATTTAAATAAATAAAGTAACATAAGGCCATCTATAAGTTGCAGGATACACTACAATTCCCGCGGAATTGTTTATTCCTGTTTTGAATGAGAGTAAACTAAGTCTTGTGCAGAACTTGTTTCTTCAGAGACATCTATGGAACGGGCATATGGATAATTTCCACCTCCTAAAGTATTTGTGGTCCAAGTTTGTGGACTGTATGATCCATAAGATGTTCCATAGGAAGTTCCATAACCGGTTCCATGTCCATAACCACTTCCACCACCAAATCCACCGAAACTTCCTAATAAATTTCCACCCTGCAAATAGAAGAAAACGAATTGTTTAGTTATGATAATATTAGTGTTGGTTAGTTAACACATTATGAGTTTGTTGATGAACGACTTGATTAAAATATGAATTTAAATGACGGATTAGCCAGACACAAACAATCTATTAATTTTAGTACCTAATTATCCTAAAAATTTATAATGTCACTTAAATAATGTCTTATACAGTGATAATGGAAAGGTCAAGTTTATACTGATATCATTATTTATATTAAGTGGCAATTTAAATGGTAATAATCCCTGAAAAAAATTGTGTCAACTTGTAAGTTTGTTTAACTTTCTATGAAATGTGTTGTTACTTTTCGTAACTAATAAATAAAAAAAAATACTTACTCGGCCTCCAAAGTACTGGAAGAAGACAATCACTGATAAAACAAGAGCTAGTTTGGCTACAATCAAAGCCTTTGTGGCTAATAGAGCAAGTCCTGCGATGAGTGCTGGCACAATAGTGAACATTTTAGCTCCGACTCCTAGCATGATTTTAGGGAACATACCACCCTTCTTCCTCTTACGTCCTTAAATTATTCATAAATTCATTCAACTTGTAATTAATTCGTTTTGGCATAATTAAATTACTTTTACCTTCCTCGAGCGCTCTTGACATGCTGTCAGATACATCTTCAGGCATCTTGACTTTCAATGTGCGTCCGGAAAACATTTTCGACGCATTATCCAATAAGAGATCGTATAAATGTTCAGCGCGTTGTTGAGGATCGACGGGAAGTTCATCTTCTTTCAGTTCCTTACCAACACGTAAATCTTGAGTATTTTCGCTTTAATATAAAAAAAGATTTATTATAGAAAATTATTGCTGATTACTTGAAATTACATACTTGTTAAGTGTAACGCCGGGAATGATTTCAATGACAGGCTTTTTAAGTGTTAGTTGAAGAGATTTTAAAGATCTGACTGCAGCACAATTAATTATTCCTGTTAAACCACCAGCTTCGGCACATTTTGACATTCCTTTAAGAACAATCTGAAATAATTCAATTCATTAATTTGAATATTTATAACCGAACTATTGTTTTTATATTAACATTTTATATTTAAAATTTAAATTATGTAAATTCATTACTAAGGCTACTAGGTCAAATTTTAAGTTATAGAAAAAAGTAAAAATTTATTTATTTAAAAAATAATAAATATGAGCGATTACTTCACTTAACAACGCGTTAAGAAACAATTAAAAGTTTTATTATAAAATAGCGCTGTAGGCATAAATCAAATAAATCTAATTAACACTTTTAAGGTTCTAATTAATCAGAAACTCACCTCATTTGGCACATCGTTTATTTCGTTTTCTAAAGGCACCTACAAAACCAATAAGAAACACATATTTACTTGTTAGATTAGAGATGATACAGAAAAGAGAAAAAAATACTTTCACAAATTGTTCTAGTGTTATAATTATAACATTAAGTAAGTAAGTCAAATAAGTGATAATTATAATAAATCAAGAAACTATAAGAATTAATTTTATGTGCATATAAATGCACTAAAATATAGAGATAAAAATTTCTATTTCGAATTTACATACTGCATAAGTGCAAGCTGCCAGGTAAATCACAGTAAGAATTCCAACAAATTTGAACATTTTTTATTATATGAATGAACACCCACGCACAGATACTATCCGATAATTAATTGCTGTATTGTTGTCACTGGATGGTGTAGGCACAAATGAGTTTTCGGAACTGACTTGGACCAAAAATATTCAAAATATTTATACTCGAACCACAGCCCCTACTTTACATAAAAACGACTTTAACAATGAAGGGAGTAGACAAAATTTTTTCTCTTGTTTGCTTATATCATTAACATAGACCATCCTCAATGACCTACTCGAAAAGCAAAGGAGTTGACAATCCAGATTATTTACACTTTGTAATGTATATGTGGCCCGGAAGATTATGTTTGTTATTGGGTGCTTTCTGTAGGTGTTTCAAACAATTTCTCTTTTTTCTCAAAATTAACACCTCTATTTCGTTTTATTAATCGCTTAGGATATTGGAGATATAAAGGTCGCAAAAATTCTAACAGTACTTTATGAAAATATACAAAATTATTTAAGCAATTAATTAAATATGCAGCAATTGTTTATTATTAATATCATAGGTGTGGTACATTGTTTAACAAAAATTTTCCTAAATTTTATCAGGATAACCTACATACCTAACACCAAAATTATTCTTTCTTATAAGATACATTTTATCCGTACAGTTAGATATTTTATTCATCGTAAAAAGCAGCATTGTCGAGTAAATATTATTTTTTTCCGTTTATTTGAAATTAAAATTCTTCGGCTCTATTTGTACAACCTTAATTTCTTATTTCGGTGATAACAAATAAAACTGACACAATGAACTAAATTTATTTGTTAAAATTTCTTCCTTCTGCTAATATTTATTTTTTATATAAATAATTAGTTGATAATTCATCATCGCTCTCAGTTTTCGCTTGCAAATCCGATTTCTTCAATGTGTGATAAGGATAATAGTATTTGAAGTCAACTTCATGCGTCTTTCCAGCTGTTTTTGCATATCCAACCATCGATGCTACAATTAAACTTAACGTACTTAAAATAACTGATATGCCGGACATTATAGCCATCGCTTTAAAAGCCAAAGGAAAAATTATAGCTTTAATTAAAATTGCAGCGAAAAGCATTGGTGCGTAGAATTTTGCTTTATGTTTGCGTAATTTCTTATTGATTTTATTTTCTATTTCTGAAACAGAAAATATTACTTATAAAAAATAAAACTTTTAATTTCTAATTAAAAACTTACCATAGAATTCCGTGCTGCCACAAATTGTCGATAAAGTGATAATGCAAAAGAATAGAAACAAAACAAGACGTGTTTTTGTTGACATTTTTCAATAAACTGAGTAAAATGTTATAAAGTTGTTGTCCTCAACATGCAATATTTAGCATGTGACCGATTTTATTGAATCGCTATGCAATTTATTTGATTTGTTGATAAATGGACTTAAATGACTGGAACATCTATATATGTATTATATGTATACTTTTAAATAACGAATCATATAACTTTGCAATAAATTATTAACTAGATAAATAAATTGCTAAATATCTAATCACATATGATTATTAAATAAATTATTATATAGCGATTACAGCGTTAAGTATTCATTGAGCTTTTAACAATATAATATTTGCTCATCATTTTGCAAATTGTAAAATATTTAAATAAGAAATAATTTATTATAATTTGATGCATTTTTTAGTTAATTAT
Source organism: Deinopsis erosa (assembly GCA_027574845.2). Classification (NCBI taxonomy): domain Eukaryota; kingdom Metazoa; phylum Arthropoda; class Insecta; order Coleoptera; family Staphylinidae; genus Deinopsis; species Deinopsis erosa. The sequence goes on from JAODFZ020019245.1 coordinate 11,935, forward strand.
TTGACTAACTAATTATGTTGACTTTTTTTTATTATATTTTATGTCAAAACTTTTATTTATTTATATGTTTATATTAGACTCTTCGTACATGTGTATATAAATTAATTTATAATTAACTGTACATTTGTATAATATCATCAAACTTGTCCAAATTTTATAGCACTTTTAATACTATCTATCCGCGGAAAGGAATAAATTAAATTTCTTTAAGTAACTATTTCGTATGTGGCGGTTTCTATCAAAAAACCAATTCTCATTTGAATACTATGTCAAACTTCTAATAAACTATTGAAAAACATAATTTTGATTAGATTATTTTTAGGTATAAATTTAAATACTTATATGTTTTATTGGTCTTAGAAAATTTATTTTCTTTTAATGTTTTTTATAGAGAAATTTATTCTTAACGCATAACCGGAAAATGTTTTACATTCCGATTTGTCGTTATCTCGAATTATATAAAAATATTTCTATTTACCTTAATTAAGTAGTTTCATTTTTATATATTTGCATATTTTGCATATGTAGGTACAACGAATAAAATTTCAAAATAACTGTACATATACAATATAAAAAATATGTTTCATTATTTTTAGAGTAATTGGTTAATATGTATGGAATAATATAATATAGTGATCCAGTGGCGGCGGACGGCCTCGCGCTTGAATAGGCCTCGCAAAAATTTTACAACTTATTGAAATTTTAAATATTATATATTAATTATGACTTATGATACTTTTACATTTCTCATTTCGCTTTGCTGGACAAAAATATGTTTATTTATTATT
>JAODFZ020019393.1:0-10422 GCA_027574845.2 Deinopsis erosa
TAGGGATCTGTGATAACTTGAGAAATGGCCGCCGCTATATACTTCGTAAAGTTGCTGCTAGGGACAGCGACCTTGAAGCTTCAGTCGTTTACATGGGGACAGGTATATGAAGTTAGATATCCAGTTTATGATCAAATAGCTTGACGTATGTCTTAGCCATATGTACGTACTTTCATTCATTTATTCCAATTCACACCAACCAATTCATTTCTATTCTTATAACTAAGTTGCTAAGTTGTTGCTAAGACAATATCGCAAAATGTAAGTTAAAATTTAGGGAATAATTTAATAAATTATTTTTAACCATTAGTTTTTGTTGTTGATTAATCTTAATCACCTTGCTTAGGAAATGAACACGTGTAATATAAATCGTAGAAATCTTATTTAACCTCGATCTACGTGTGCCCTTTAAAAGCCGCATTCTCATTGATATAATTTTATAGTTTTGTAGCATGGCTGTTCAACATTTAGCAATGGATTCATTCTGGGTAGATAAATCAAAGTATGATGATGCCGAACGACAATACTATGAACGTCTTGGCCATGTGAGTTGAAACGATCGCAATATGGAATTAGCTTTTTTTACATTTTTTTTACATCATTAACTATTTTACATAAATTAAATGGGAATTGTCCGTTTAAATTATTGGTTTTTTGGTGTAGGTTACCTTAACTCCTCTGGCTGATGAGGTAGCTAAAGCAAGACAACGTTTATTAGAAATTAGGGGCAATGTTGAGGATGTGAGTAGCTTCTATCATTTGTCTATCAATTTGTCTACATGTTGCTTCTGTTTAGGGTATTGTTGGGATTAAAAACGTTAAATTGCCGGTACACTCAAATGAACCGGTAAGCTTAATGTAATAGAGGGGGGAAAACTTGTAAAATAGAAACATTCATTCAATTATTCATTCATTAATTAAATGTTTCTATCAAAGTTCTTTCTCTCTATGTGTAGCAGCTTTTGTAACTGACTCTCATATTAATAATATTTTGCTAGGAAAAGAAACCTTGTAAAGAAGTTAAATCTAATGTTTCAACGCAAGTTCAAAATCTCCCGGTAAGATGTGATGTTCTGGTGTTAGTTGGTTTTTTTTTTCACTTATAATTATAGTCTTTATTGAATTTATAATAATTTATTTCATTTGCTTTTAGATGCAAAACGAATCGGTTGATGTGGATGCCATTAAATTTATAGAGAAAAAAATGATGGAATTTGAAAATGGTACGTTTCCTATTACAATAGAAATTAGAATCCATATATTTATTTCTAATTTTCTCTTTAATTTCATTTCATACAGTTCTAACTATGCTACAGAAAAATATGAATGAAATAAAAACACGTTTAGGAAACATTGAAACGGTTGTTGGAGTTATGTCACAACCACCAAAAGTAGCAATATGTCCAGCTAAACAGCCAGAAAAAAAGGAGGTTGTTGTCGATGATGCTGATGATGATGATGATGTTGATTTGTTTGGTTCAGAGTCTGAAGACGATGAAGCGGCTGCAAAATTAAAAGAAGAACGTCTTGCTGCTTATAACGCAAAGAAATCCAAAAAACCAGTGTTAATCGCAAAATCTAGCATCATTTTAGATGTGAAGCCATGGGATGATGAAACCGATATGAAAGCAATGGAAGTTGAGGTAAGAAAAATTGCAACTGATGGATTACTTTGGGGTGCATCGAAACTCGTTCCATTGGCGTATGGAATTCACAAGTTACAAATCAATTGTGTTGTGGAAGATGATAAAGTCTCGATTGATTGGCTACAAGAAGAAATTGAGAAAATTGAGGATTTCGTACAAAGTGTTGATATTGCCGCTTTTAATAAAATTTAAACATTTCTTTCCCTCTCTTCCTCCCACTTTCTCTGTGTATGATGATGTTTTAATATGATTTTAAATGTAATTGTAATTTGTATAATTTTATTTGCAATTGAATAAAACAACCATTTGATTAAAATTCATTATAAAGTTTTTCGTCAGTGGTGGTGGTGGTTTTGGTGGTAAAATAAGTTGAGATGATTGGCGTATATGCTACATTTATTTAACAATTGTTACTGTTTGATAACAATTATGAATACAGGTTAAATACATGCTCAACACACATAGGCTATATACTAATTTACTATAATGTGACATTTTATTAGACAAAAATCGCTCTAAAACACAAAATCTTCTAAAATAGTGTCAAAACTTAAAATATTTTATGTATTTAGATCAGGTGTTTGATAAAAGTAAACATGTCCAACAATTGGCGTTTTATATTTATTGTTATTACTTTCGTTTAAGCTAAATTCATTTTTAGAATTAATAAAGTATGTATGTATTTACAAAAACAAACATCTATTTATTTCAAAGGAATGTTTTCTTTCTTTATATATATATATATATATATGTATACTAGAAAAACTCAACGATTAACAGCCTTAATTTATATTAAATGCAAACTTCTCAAATTTGTGTTAATTATAATTTACAATTAGTCTGGTGGTTAGATTCAGTATTTATAATAACTGCTTAAAGTAGTATGATTTAGTTAGTTAGAAAATGACTAGAATTAGTCTCACAAATTAATTTTTTTTTTTGCTAAGATGTTAAATCTGGCATTTGAACAGAATTATCTTGATTTGGTATCATTTCTACCAAATTTCACATCTTAAACGGTTATCAGTCATTTTTTTTTAGTTTTCATTTAACAAATGTTAAGGAAATAATTACGTAATTAAAAGGGGGCATAATGTGATTAGGCCCCTAACACAGTAAGAAATAAAATTAAACATACCATTACTTGAGATCCTCCTCCTCCTCCTCTTCATCATCCAAAATATCAGCAATTTCCTGTTCATCCAGTTTTTGCTCACCGACCACTTCATAATCCTTTAATTCAGCTTCAAGTTCCTTTTCCCATTCTTCTTCTAATTAGAGAACATAAAACCAAAAGAAAGGGATGATGGAAATGATAAAAAAAAAAAAAAAGAAATGGAAATTTTAAATTCGTTAACCACCAGCAGTTAGTGCATAAAATGATTGTTAACTAAGAAGCAAAATTTTTTTTGTTAAATATTCATTTTAGTTTATTGAACCAGATGCTCTTTTTCGTTAGTTTCCTGTTAGTGGTAGATGACAGGGAAATTCATTCACCAAAATTGAAAGAAACTTTTAAAATAGAGCATCTGGTAAAAAAGGACCTATACCATGTTTTCTCATAAAATTTTCTTTCAAAATAATATTTACAATTTGAATGCTTAATCTGATTTTTACAGTACATACCAAAAACCGATATTGTCATTATTATTTTTTTTTATTTTTTTGTATTTAAACTATCAAATTTATGTTGTTTACTATAATTTTATCTTATATATATATAAATTTACACCAATTAGAAGATTTTTTATATATATATATTGAAATCTATTTGCTTAATATTGACGACAATAATTGAAAATTATAATCAACAACATAATCGGCTTCGTGTTTATATTAAAAATATTAATAATAATTTATCATCCATAAAGATATGTGTTATTTATATAAAAGATTTAATTAAAACACGAAGCCTTAGTACAAATTCCACTCATATAAGTACATATAGCGTGGCAGTGGGTACCACTATATATATAGTTAAATAAAAATTTAGTACCATTCATAGAGTTTGTTTTGTATCTTCTTCTTCTTCTTCATCATCATCATCATCATTATCATCATCTTCATAATATATAATAATTTATTATTTAATACTGTTCTATGAATTTTTACAGATATACGAGCAAAATTTTATTTATCTCAAGTATTATTATTATTATTTTCTCGCAAGTTATTCATATTATTATTAATGTGTAAAGAACTAATTAACAAGTGATATCTACCAATTAACAAAATAATTAATCATGTTCGTGTTATAATAATGAATAAAAGGATATCTATCTAATTGTTAATTGAATTATACAGGAAAGGAAGATTGTTTTTGTTAAGATTTTTTTTTAATGGAAGCTATCTTGCCTCATCTTCTTTAAGCTGTCAGAAAACCATACAGGAAACTAACTTTAGTATATAGATTATCAATTATTAATAGAAACGTCTATGTTATTCTTTGCTTATTATCAATACATATAAAGCGAAAGCCTTGCAGGTTAAAATAAAATGTGTATAGCAAAACCACTTCCAAAACCACTTCCAAAACCACCACCACCACCACCACCACAACAACAATAACTTACCAGTTGGTCCTAAGGCAAGTTGTTTCATTCCCTCTTTTACTTCGTCTAAATCTTGTGTTGATACTTGTAACGTGTCTGATATGAATTCATTTGTTTTGTTATCTATTCAGTGGTAATAATTTCAAATTAAATGAAAACAATAATATAAAAAAAAGAGGATTGCTCAAGCAAGGGTATAGTGCGCCCTATCATATTCATATTCATTTCTTCTTACCTAAAGGCTGATCAGATGTTGTTTCTGCAGATTGACTATCTCCTTCACGTGACATAAAAGATAATTCGTTTGCTTGACAAATTAGGCTAACGCGATAGAAATAATTCCTCCAGAAATTTTCTTCGGTGATTCTAAAATTGAAGGAATTTATTAATATTATAATTAAGTATTATTTCTATTTTAGTTTTGGACACTTACACTTTAGGCACAAGTTCATATCGCATTTTTTCTAAATTTGGATCTTGTTCCATTATGGCCATCGCAACTGGATAAGAAACATCGTAATCGAAATGAAAGTCAACGCCAGCGGGAGGACTTCTAACGAAATTTCTTTTATCTGTGGATAAACTAAGGCATTCTTCTTTAAGTGCATCTTCATTTGAACAACCCGACCATGGTGGAAGAGCATTTTCAGCATTTGATGCTTGATTTTTGGCGAACGCTTCTTGTTCTTTGTTGAATTCGCCCAAAATGGTCTGCATAGAAAAAATCAATAACATCAACATACATATGTATATGTATAAATATGGTTGGTTATGTTAGGTATACATACATTTTTCTCAACGGTTTCCTTAATTTTAGCACTAGCCTCACTCACAGTTTTTCCGGCTTTATTAACAGCCGAATATAGAAAGCTTCCAAACGATTTAGCTCCAGCCAGAGCTTTGCTTTGCACTGAAATAGAAATAAATTTATATAAATATACTTATATCATGATATATTTATTTGATGAAATGTAAATGTTATTACCATTTCCAAATTGTCCATCTTTACCTTCTTCAGTTGGTGACTCAGCCGCCGAAGCAGGTCCAGAATCGGCCCCACCGGTAGCGCTGAAAAGCCGGGAGTAACAAATTTTATTACTTATTTTGCCAAAACACTTATAACACAACAATCTAGCACACAGGCAATGCGAGAGGAAATGAGAATTATACACAACATCAACAAATAGTTTAGTTTAGTCCATTATTCAATTTTATTTCATTTACGTAATATTTATTATTTTAACAATATAGGTATAGTTAAATAAATAGTTGTATGTAATGTAATAATAGAAGGAAGAGAGCTGAAATAGTTTTATCATTTTATCATAAAAACATAAAGCTTAATATTCAATGTTCAACTTAAATTTTCATTGGCTTCTGCTATCACCTGTAGTATTATTTATATTATATGTATACTACTAACTATTAATGAAATGAAATTGAATGAATGAATGAATTAATTAATTAATTAATCATTAATGAGTGAGAAGAAGATAATATTAGATAGAAGATGCATTCAGTATGACATCAGTTGATTATATTATACTTGCCTGGAATTGTCATCATCATCTTTTTGAGGAGGTGATCCTTTCACTGATTCAGCTGATGCTGAAGGCGTATCGCCGCCTTCTTCACCAGCTGCTGGTGGTTGAGCATCATCAGCAGCAGACGGTACCTGTTCCTCACCTTTTCGTAATTTTGGAATACTTGATCCTAACCATCCACCAATTCCCTCAATTTGAGTTTTAACATTTGAGAACATTTCGAGTTTACTATGTTTGGTTGGACTGCAAAGACAATTAAATAAATAAATAAATAATATGTATATTAAGAAGAAGAAATGATTGCGCAATAAAATTAAATTGGAATGCGAATCAACTAAGTACATACATGCGAAATATTGATTTCCTTATTGGGAATGCTGTTTATGATGTTTGCAATGAATAATTTTTTTCGAAATCGAATTCACAATGGGCGGTATGAGTTATGCAACCCATTTAACACCATTTAACATCTAACCTACAAACTACAACCTTGAAATTGATTTTTAATGAGCGATTATTGATTTTTATGAAAACTGGCACAAATTTACAGAATGCATTTTTAGCAACAAACAAGAGTAAACAATTCCACATATTGCATACATACCTAGTTGCAGAACTGTCCTTTTTTTCTAATTCAGGTGGATTACTATCATCGGTGGGAGTTGGGACCTTTTCCTCTTTTCCAGAACCCATCCATGAGCTGACCTGATTTGTAAGTCCCGAAAACATTTTTCGTATTTACTTACTACCGACGATTTTCGATATAAAATGAATGAAAATTCGCGACTTTTTTTCTATATTTAACAAAACAATAGCAATGCGTATTTACTAGACGCACATTATCGCACAGAATATAATAAATGAATTTTTATCTAACTCTGGATGATGTTCACTGCAACTTCTAATGTCGTGTGTTGTTCGTTCAACACCAAGGACACGATCGGTGGAAATAAGTTTCGCATTCAGCCGTTTCCCACTGTTGCCACATCATATGAACAATTTTCCGACTGATAAAATATAAAAATTCAAATAAACAACACGTACACGTTATGAAAATGACTTAATAGCCCTAAACTATTCGAAAATAATTAAATACAATGTACTTTACTATTATTTACTATCTCTACAGTGTTGCCAACTGTCATTCTCTTAATTCAAATTCTTTTTCGAAAATTCATTACGAATTGAAATAGAAGTTAGTGAAGAATAGAAAATGCACCATTATCTATTATATAATAATATAAAAGCATTTTCCACCGATGAGGGAGTAATCGAATTTAATTAAATGCTGATCAAAGAGGAAAAACATATTAAAATAATAGATAGTTATTAATTTAATACCTAAATATATAGAAAAAACAGTTGAAAAGGAAAGCAGGTCAAGCAGTTTTTCCATAAGCTACTGTTCTTCTACTTCTTGCAATGCACATGCGCTGTTAAAAGTATTGATCGAAAATGTTGAATGTAATTCTAAGTTAATTTGTTTATTATGACTTAACAGTATCATTTTTAATTAAAATCAATGTCATACGATTTGATGGGATTGATTGAGAATATAAGTACATCAATATCAAAATAATTAAATCAAAATCAAATTTTTCTATAAATATATTGATTAAAACGTTGACGCAACTTTTCATCGTAAAAAATAAATAAATCAATCAGAGTTCGCTTCCTTTTTTGTATTATTCGTCTCTATCTTTATCTATTGTATATAATTATTATCTATTTAATGCGTTTCATGCATATTGCATTATTTATTGTTTTCTTTGTGGGTTTAAAACAAAAGTTAGTTGTTTTTTAATTGTCTTTTCCAATGACATTGTTGCCATATTTTCAACCGCACCCTAAATAATAATATACGCATAATTTATTCATAATTCAAGCGTATCGTATCAATTAAATAAATGCTTGCTTAATCAATCAATCGATATGTGATAGTAACTAAACATCTAACTAAATGAATAATACCGCAATACCGTTATATTATTGTTTAAATGTCCCGCCATTTGAATGGATAACGTTTTTGATTGGTTGGTAGTTAATTGTATAGATGAGATAGACCAAGGTTCAGAATTTTAATAGGTTAGATCAATATGTGTTGTGTGGTTGCATATATCGCTTATATCCAGCTTATATCCACTCATATCCACTCATATCCACTCATATTCACTTATATCATATAAATGCATATAAATATCCCTACCATTGTAGCACATTGTAGTGCATTGTAGTTTTGAAAAACCTTTTCGAGGTTTGCGAACATTGTAGATTCGAGTGCAAATTCTCTGTGAATCACTCACACAACTCACACATTCCATTTGTATACAACACAAAGCGGGGTAGTTAACCGCACAGCGAGAGAAAGAAAAAAAAGCTGAATCTGTCCGCTGTCGGTTTAGTAAGTTTAGTTAACGGACATTTTCGTTTGGTACGTTTAGCTGAAAGGATTGAAGATTATTATACGTAGGCATTCGTGGGCATAAAAAAGAACTAGTAAGTAAGTGAATGAAGAAATGGCATTAGTCATAAACAAGGCGCGTTTTGTTTGTATCAATCTAATAATCTGTTTGTTTGTAGTTTGCAATGGCATCATCAAACGTAAATGTTGGAATATTTGAAGGTAGAAATTCAAGTCGTGTGCTCAAACCGCCAGGTGGTGGACATTCCCAAATTTTTGGTTTCGAAGAGGAAAAACCAAAGCCGAAAATATATAAACAAAATTCATCAGAAATCAATGCATGTTTTGGACAGAATAATGATGTGGAAACGAAATTATTGAAGGAAACTGATAATGTGGTGGTTGTGGTGGAGGAGGAGAAGAAAAAGAAGCAGCAGGAGAATGAAGAAAATGCAGTACCGGAAGTGAATATCGATGAGTTGAAAAAGGACATGATGACACCACAACGAAAACGCATTCCACCAGGTGGTTATTCCTCTGGCTTTTGGTAAACCTAACCTAAATATAACATATAACCATTTATATACAATTAATATTTTTCGACTGAATTTAATGTAATGAATGTGATGTAATTTTTTATGTATAATTAATTAATACAGCTTTTTTGTATGCTATATTCCATGAATAAATATTTTTTTTTTTAACATAAATTAGATAATTAATTAGCCAGTGGGTGATAAGAATGTTTTATTGATTTCGATTTCAAATGAGGTAATACAAACATAAAGCATTGTTTTGTAATAATATGTAATAGCTTCAATCAGCAATCAATCAATCAATCAATCAATTAATTAACGAGTAGAGTACGTTAGTACGTATGACACTACGTATATAAAATGTTTTCTTTTTCTTTTATTTTGAATACTGAAATCAACGACATAAAACCAGCAGGTCAGAATTGCAAACACACTAATATTAAACATCTACTGTATATAAGTTAGATACAGTACCCCAAATATTAGGTAAAAATTAAAGTAAAAAGTATGATTACGTTTCTCTTTTATACAGGATGTCTCAATAAAAGCAAATATGTAATGTAATTAAAATTTGTTGTAGGGAACGAATGTATGTTAAAGAGGGGAAGTCTACTACAATTTCTCACGAATAATTTACATTTTTTTCTTTAATATATTACTCTCTATATGTATAATTTATAAATATAAGCAAGAAATTCCCTTACAACAGATATTATATGTGATGGGGGGTATCATTGTTGAAACACCCTATACATATAAAATGATATCAATTCTGAACTACTGTTCTCCCCACATGATACTTTTTGCCCTTGAAAGTTCATGCGTGGATTGCACTGATTGTTACAAGACAGTGCATTTGAAGCAATAAATAACAAGAATTACATATAAGTTACATGAAATCATATCATTCTTTGTTTGTTTGTTTGTTATGAAATCACATACATATAAGATAATGAATAAATAATTCTTAGTTATAATTGCGTTTTATAATGGCCGCAATATAACAAAAAATGAATAATTTTCATTCATTTATTTTCAATATAATAATTATTTATTTTTTGTTACTGATAATATGATAATGAGTCAACCCGATTATCTATCTGAGAAGCTTCACCTTGAAAAAACAAAAAACGAATAATATGAAATAGGAAAACGTTTTCCAAATGAAACAAAAACAAAAGAATAAATTAGAAATAAATAAGTGAAAATAACAAGGTGTCCACAATCGGCCCGATTCACTTACACTTCGCTATTATTTGTTTCTTTGCTCGGTGTTATGTTATCTAGACCCATATCGGAAAGAACATTTAATGCTTCAGATGATGCTTTTTCATGGGATGCTTCAATAGTTGGACCCTCACCGTGACAAACCTATTTCAAAACATTTCATTACTAATAATTATATTCTATTCTATGTATATTATACTACTACTACCTGAGGGGGGGTTGTACTTAAAGACACCAATGTGAGATACATTGCATGATTCGCTTTGGGAAAGTCAGAGAATTGAACTTGTATATTCATTATTTGTGCCAAATATAATAGTTTATCTTTCGAACGAACTCCTTGTGGTGGCGGAAGTGGAGGTGTAACTTTCTGCGATTGCTGTTGTTGCTGTTGCTGCTGCTGCTGCTGCTGCTGCGTTGTTTTCTTAGATGAATCATTTGAGAAATTCGAGTTTTCATTCGTTGCTGATTTTGTTTTATTTTGCTATAAAATATAGAATATGTTTTACTAATTTC
>JAODFZ020019415.1:0-23245 GCA_027574845.2 Deinopsis erosa
AATATCAATGCGAATCAACATTTATATGAAGTAAAATTAAGCAACGTGTTTTTAAAATAAGAAAAATGTGACAAACTCACCAAATATTTTCAATTATTCTAGGTGTCCTTAAAAGAATGACTGATGGCATTCGGAACGTACACATGAGGATATCTAACAGCAACTCCTCACATCAAACGTTGTATGAACTATAAAAAAAAAAGAAATCAATAATAATTATTATAAGAATTCTGTATTGAAAAAAAAAAATTTTTTAAATAATATTTAATGTTAATTACTTACCAAAGGTTGTTTAATTTCTCCCATATCCTATATCCCATATCATCGTGTTGTAATGTTTTTCCAACAGATTTTGGGCAAGCATTCGAAGCGTACATTCCTCTCTCCAATCGTGAACGTCATTCACACTTTTCATGACGTCATGTTTGTCTGTCGTCTGTTGAGAAATTTTTCTATTCTATTCTATATAATTTAAATTCGCTTCGACCGATTTTACACTTATTCCTTTCTTTTCAGGGCTTTTAATGCAATGAGAATCATTTTGATTCCAAATATTTATAGAAATTGTTCAAAATTTAATTCATTTGCATTTTGTCAATTATTTTTATTTTATTTTAATGAATTTTGAATCGTTAGTAACGTTATAAAGTTATTATTTTGTCAATTTTATATTGTTCAAAATCGATCATTTTTTAAATTACTTACTTACTTTCCTGTTAATGAAAAAATTTTATATGATGTTCCAGGATATAGTTTCAATTGTTTACATTTAAAAAATGCAAATTTGATGCATTCCTAGAAAATGAATCATCCTGTATATTAAATAATATTTTAAGTTACTACGTAAAACTTTTTTTTTTAGCTTTTTCTTGTAGATTAGCATGAAACGAGATTTTTTTGCACAATGTTATATACAGGGTGTTCCAGTTAAATCGAATAAATTCTATTAAATAGCAACTAATGTTTTAAATGAAAAACGAAATATCATTTTCTTAAAAATGTTACTGTATAAAGAAACACAAGTTCTTTCAAGGAGTAATAAAAAAGTGAGAAGTACCATTTAAAAGAATATATGGCAACGTAACTGGTCTTACATGAATGGCTCTCCCTTAAAGCTACCTGTTTGGAAAATAATACTTTTTCCTTTTTCGTTAGAAATATTCATTTGATCGAATTTATTCGTTTTAGCTGGAACACCCTGTATATGTAAATAAACATAATGTACTTAATTTTACATTAAATTGCGCAGTTTTGAATTACGATTTACGAGCGATCTGTGGAACTTAACTGCGACATATATCGAAATACAGTAAAATCTGCTAATGTGACCACCTGCAAAATGTGACCTCAGGGACCAATGTGGCAAATGATGCATTTGTCACGAGTTAAAAACTGAAGGAAGCGACAAACTGTCCGTACTAAAAAAAATTTGCAAATTGTACAAAATAAATACATTAACCAATTTGAGTTGGGCCCAGAGGTGGTCTCTTAACAAATTTGACTGTATAATGTAAATATGTTATTCATATATTCAATCATTTATACATAACAATAAAATGCATTTTTTGATTACAGAAATGTTTAAATTTCACAGGTTACTTAATGTTTGAAATGGAATAAATAATGAATAAAATACTACATGTAACAAACAATTTTATTTGGTTTAAATTTAATACATCATAGATAAATAATCTTCAGATTAATATTGCACATTATTGAAAGGCCTATTTAAATGGACGTAATATGTGCCGAAAATCAAAATGATATAACTTAAAACTTCTTCAACTTTTAATAACCTTTCTTAATAATGTTTTTTTTTTCATATAATGCAAATATTCTCATTAAAACAAATTGGCAACTTGCTACAATAAAAATAACATTATATTTACAAAATGTAGCTAGTATTTCGTCCATTTAAGTCTTAGGCTCAATATTCAGCTTAAACATAAAACAGACTAATTGTAAGTAAAAAGTGGATTTGTATGAATGATAAACATTAATATTCTTTTTTTTTAATAATATATGGGGGGACAGAAGACAAAAGTGTGTGTGACATATTTATTTTGTTTTTATTTTTTTTTGGAAGCCAGTTAAGGGATTCTTTATAAACTGATCATCCACAGTGTAAATTCAGTATTTAATAAAAAAAGAAATGTGTATTCAAACGCCATTTGTTTATAGTTATAGAAAAAAAATAATAATTCAAAGAAAAAATCTGTTTACTACTATCCTAATAGCACACAAGAAAACTTAAAACAACTTAAAAACGAATGATTAGAATTTGATTTTATAATATAACTATATACAAATAAACGAAATGTTAAACAAACATAATAATATAGATTAACCATATGTTGATGGTATCGATAAATAGCGTTGTTACTCTGTGTTTTCATTCCCTAAATTAGAATACTGAGTTTGCACTATGAAAAGCCTTTTTGTATCATTTAATTTAAATGTTTGAAAGGTAAAAGGGAGTAGACAAGAAGGCACAAGCAGCGGTATCGGATTGAGTAAGAAATATGCATACCCTGTGAGTACCGCGGCGGCATCGGACACGATGATGACTGAGACATCAAATGGTGTAGTACACAAATAGATACGTACACAAATATTGTCAGGCACTGTGAGTAAGGCATTCCTACATAGTTCAGTGGAGATAGGGTCATCCGCAGCTACTCGGTACGGGCGGCCCGGACATATAAACTTTAAAACTATGTGCAAGGTTAAGTGCACACAACAGTAGATAAAATATATTATGTATGTTTATGTATGTATGTATGTATATCATGTATATAATTCATATTTTTAATTTGTCAATATACAGAATATATAGGTATACCAGATGCACCGAATTTATAGTACCCTGACCAATCTACATTTGCATATACCTCTATATCAAATATATAATATAAATACATTTTACTATTTTCTTAGGTATGGCCTTTCATAAAATCTTTCTTGTGAATAACAATCAACAAATAATTTAATCTCCTTATAAATCGACTAAATAGAATTAATCAATAACAATGAATTTGAATTTTGTGTTCTGCTTCTCTTTCATTTCATATTTTTGTTTTGTTGTATATTATAAATATTAGTGTACAACTGATATGGTACTATGAAATCACAAATAAATCGAAAAGGCTACAACAATGAACACTCTAGGTTCCAATAGGGAAGCAGTACATATATAAATAACATAGATGGGCGCACCGACAGAGTGGACAGAGTACGAGTACGGGTACCGGGGTACGTACTGTTAATATAATATATATGTATATTTTTTTTCACATTTCATCAACGGTGATTTGGTTTACTGGTACGGATATAGGCGTACGGTGTACCAAAATTACGGTTGCATATAAATGTTATAATTGAAACTCATAAAAACAATAATAAGCACCAGTCATACATAAGGGTTGTGTAGTGTCCTGCATACGCTACGCATAGTCTCAATGTGTTAGTAACTGACTAAATTAACAAGTGTATAAATATAAATTACATAGGTAGTAAATATATACTATTCATCTAAAAACATTTATAAAAAAAGATACTAATAATTACAAGAAAATAATGGCACTATAATTATGTTTCTTTATTCTGCATCGTATAAATTGTGATGGAAAAGAACGACGATGACGGGCGCTTGCACTGTTGCTGCCAACGCTGACTGGAACCACTTACTTGCATACACACTCACAAATACACACCACACAAACATTCTAATTGAAATATACTTTGCTTTTCCTTCTACGAAAAAAATAATTGTCTGTCAATGTCACTTATAGTATGCGTATATTAATACACATTTATATTATCTATCTATATAAATATGACTATACGTTTGTTTTAGTAAATTTTTCATTTATAGACTCGAAGTTTATCACATGGATAACAAATTGGCAATAGAATCGCTTTGAAAACCAAATTCACTCCGCTATCACTATGGCACTTTAAGTGTTTTTCGTTAAGTCTATGAAGGCCAATCAGCCAAACGTGACCGTTTCAACATTGGTGCGTTATCATAATCGGATGTTGGTGGACCACCAGTTGGAGATGGCATATTAGTAGGAGTTACACTTCCATGTGTAGGTGTTAATTGTCCCGCCGAATTGGGCCTTGGGTGGTGGCTGTGTGTCAAATTAAGGCTATGATTGAGCGGGTGGTGCATGTGGTGTTCACGAGGAGGCGAAATAGGTTCGCTTTTTATCTTAACAGGTAATGGAGATGATGATGGTGGTGGTGTGCTGCTAGAAACTGCTAGATGAGGAAGTCCACTACCATGTGCTGCTAGAGATGTTGGTATTTGATGACCACTCCATGATATCGAATTTAATCCCATTTCTTGACCAATACTAAAATCTTGGGGTCCGAATGAAGAAAGTGGAGGATAGCCAAGTCCAGGAGTCTGCAATGCCACCACAGGTGTATTCAATGATGTTGTATGCGTCCGATTATGCTGCAATACACACTATAACTACAACTAGGCCTTGCCCAAAACACACTACTATCAATTCAAAATGATTCAACTTTTATTCCTAATAAAACTTTAATATTAAGTATTTTGATACAATACTTAGATAAAATAGTTATTTATTTACTAGTAGTGTGTTCTTAGCCGTATATTAGAATTCAACAAAAGCGTAAACAAATGAACAAACAAACAAACAAACAAACCAACCAACAAACAAACAAAAAGCTTCGAATCGATTATTGATTACAAACCTCCACGTAAGGAACCTCTTCGGAAGCCAAACTTAATGGAGTTGGTATAACAACACGTAAATTCGATCTTGGAATAGGCGAGTGCTGTTTGACATGCTGTTTAGATGAACTTAAGCCAGGTCCTGGACTAGGGCCAGGTGATGGTGATCCTCCCATAGGTGAAGCTGAATTTGGATATCCATTACTCATTTCTAACATTCCTCCACTTGGATAAACAGAATCCGTTTCGGAAGACGATGGCCTAGGACTTATGCTAGTATGAGCCATTTGCGGACTAGATTGAAGAAGACCTGTATCTCCGTAGCTGATATTAACAGGTACAGTGACAGGCTGAGTGTAATTGCTAGTGCTCATGCTAACCTGCGAGTAAAATCAATAAATCAATAAAGGATTATTATTATTATTAAAGCTTTTATATGTTATGATGCTTACTCTTGGTTGTCCATTAATCTGATTGCGTTGCAACATCATCTGGAACTCCTCATCTATCTTGCTATACTTGGCTTCAGTACGTGGCGTCAATTGATAATCGGTCTCTGGCTCGGGACTGTCCGGACTCATAACGCCATTCTTATGCTCCTTCTTATTAAGTGCCTGCAAGTGTCAGTGGACCAGCTCATGGAGATAAAAAGCCTCGAGGGCTAGCATACACACACAACACGCATACTTTACATAGTTTCATATAAGCACACACATTTTCTACAATTATTAATTATTATATTTATATTATATCATTTATAAAATATTTCAGTGCGTGCTTATACGAATTATGGTTAATATTTCACACTTCTACCATCTTTATCTTAAGTAATTTGGGTTATGATAAACTAAAGCAACAACTCGTGTGAATAACAGGCAAATGCATTAAATCGATAACCAAAATCAAGAGAAGCATTAACAAAAAAAATTGTGTTAGATAAAACGAATATCGTGTTTTATACGAAAATACCAAATAGGCATAAATATAATAATAGGCACGTTAGTTTGAGTATTATGACAAACAGTTATCGTGGTTTTTGCATCAGCCAAGTATTGAGCCACAGTTGCTGCTGGATTTGATGTACCTCTATAATATTCTTATTGGTAAGGGATTCGTGCGGCTCATTGTATTCGGTATACTTGAGCAACACCTTGTCCATGTCTGTGCTAGCATACTGATAAAGCTTGTTACTGCTGCTGAAGATGATCAAGGCAATCTCACAGTCGCAAAGAACCGAAAGTTCATAGGCCTTCTTCATAACACCAAATTTCCGTTTGTTAAAAGTCACCTACGCAAGAAATATTGTCATAGTAACGAATTGAAATCTGATTTTAGCTGAGCCCACGCTCTCGCTTTTGCTCACTGCCACCCTTTTCATATTCCCCCCACAACCAGCTCAATATCAAATCCTAAATAAGTAAGTACATGAATAAAATCTTACCTGTCGGTTCCGTTCATCAGTGATTCTGGAAATTTGTATTTTTTTACGACCCATGGCAGCAATTTTGAATCACTTTTTTTAAAAGTTTTTACTTTGAAATGTAATGGCAAATGCCAAATATCAAATGCTTTAAAAAATTATAGTTGATTTATCTGTAAAATTCTTCAAAATAGCCAATCTGCAAAAAAAAAATATCATTTAGTAATACGTTTTATGCATTATTGATATACAAAGAATATTTTCCTTTAATAAAAAAACTGATCCATTATATGCATTGAATATGATAAAGATGAAAGATATCTGAACAAATTTAATAGATTCACGTTTCAATAGGAAAATATTCTTATATATGTATATAACAATTGTATACGCCATCGCTAATAAGAATGAAAATTGTAAGAAATCAACATATATTGTAGTATTAGTTTATAACAGATGTCAACATCCTCAAAGTCATAATACAAACATTTTAACTAAACTGCGTCTTTTTCTACTTCTACTTTTCAAAGCAAACTATGTGTAGTATTGAAAATGTAATAGGGAAGCGGGCCACCCGCAAACACAGTGACCCGATTTGGAACGGGGTAGAATGGATCGATCGTTGAGGGCGAACAAGGCCAGCGCGTGGCCCTCCTACGCGGCAAGGGCATTCTACCTGTATCAGTAGCATCAGCGCCACCCTTTTACAAATATTCTTTATTATTACAAAATAGAGTAATCCAACCCTGTACTATCATATCATATTAATCCTTTAGCTACAACTAGTTCTCATCATATTTACGAAACTGTATATGTATCACATATTTCCCCATTCATCACATATGTTTAACACATTCATTTATGTATTATTATTGTATATAATATTGTCGAAAATGCACAGAGACGAAAAAACACTTCCTTATACCCTAACTAACTAATAAAAATATTCATTTCTAGTTTCACTTACTATTTTTAATTGATCGATATCTAAATATAGGTGCAAATAAACAACAAGAAATATATAAATATCCCAAGAACATGCATTTATTACAAATACACAAAAATAATCGCATACAAACATACATACACATATACACTCATTTATAAGCAAGAACGTACACAATCTAATTTATTGAGAAAGTAAAAATTTGAGTGATATGATATTGTTTTTGTTCTCGCGTCTTTAATTTCAGTTTGTAATTTAAATAGAAGATGAAACTAAAATGAATTTGTACCTTCTTGGCACATGAATTTCCTATGAGAATGACTCCTTAAAATAGAATTGAAGCAACTGAAACATGTGGATGAAATACCCCAACCAAACGTCTCAAGAAGCAAATAGATAAAATTCTTACCTATCCATTAATCTATTTATGTATAATTTTATTTCTACATAATTATTTCTTTCTACAAAATGATACAAATGTGTACACTTAGAGACAGACTTTAGATAACTGCAAATGATACCCCTTTTGCGATTATAGATATTCGAACAAGTTATCAACTATTCCTGTTTACTGAATGCACATAACACTTTTTATAAAATATTTATTCAATAAATAAATATTCAATGGTAATAATATTGTAACAAACTTGAATTTTATGAAGAATAAATCGGTTAGAATTTTGTATAACACACACAATGTACTCGTGTCTAAATAAATTTGTCACGAGAATGTGTTTCAGGTTGAAAAGTAGATTTACTAAAAAGATGGTTAGAATGTATCACATGCACACGCGTATGAGAATAATAATGATAATATGTAAAATGTTTTGAAAAAAAAAAGCGAGGCTACTATATAAAAGAATTTGGTTAACCTACACAACAATAAATATGAATAGGAAATGTTAAAAAAAAACAATTGAATATTTGCATAGATAGATATCGAACTCCGACTCACCTAGACCGCGACGGACGTCACATAACTGTACAAGACGCGACACGACATAAATGACACAAGAAGAAGTTAGAGCGCACCACGCGAGGGAGAACTACGGTCTACATCTACCAAGTTCTGTTTGCGACTAGAACTATGGCACTGCCACAATCCCCATGCCTCTGGCAAGCTGAGAAGATACTTTGATACCCGCCACAAAACACGTTTACCGATTGGTCGATATGGATACGTTACGTCACAAACGACGCACCAATCCAAACTGGCGTCTGTATCTACGTTGTGCGCCGCGAGTCAGCTGGAACGGGTCGCCAAGACGCGTGGGGTAAACCACGAAGAACATCTTGATTTTCCGTCTTCGTCGATTCTCTCGGCTTTTAAGCTCCTCAATATAGATAGATAGAATCAACAGCATACATACATGAGAAACTTGACTAATAACAAAAAAATGAACAGACCTCCACTGATGTAGCACTTCCAGATGGCGAAACAACCTAACTAACACATTTTAGACTCGAAACAAATAATAATATAAAATCTTCTAATGTCACAAACATGCTTTAACAATAAAAATAATTCTGTAATATCATATGCAAAATGAGAATTTAGTTTTTAGGTTTGGTAAGGCTTGTTAAAGCTCTTATTGTATATTAAAATAATATTATTTAAAATCCGGCATGAAATACGCATTAAACCCTATCATAAAGGAAATATTTTCAGCAGTGTTCGATTATAAAGCCTTGGAACATTGCCAATACGTTACTAAGAGAACATTGCCAGTTGGTGTAAATTGTAACAAAGATTCAAGGATTTGCTTCGTTCAAACATTCAAAATGCAAATTATATATCTATAATAGATTTTTTTAAGAGATCAAATCAAAATCACACATTTTTAATTGCGAATATTTTATGAAATAATTAAATAATAAATAAATATTGTAGAATAATTATTAAAATATGAAAATGATGAAAATAAACAATTTGAAAATTGTATAATGTTTGATAATAACCTTCATGTGATCTAATTAAATTTTAAAGGCATAAAGCGGAAGTGGGAACTGACAAATGGGAACCATACACATCCTATGACCCCCTATTTAAGTTTACACTAACATATATCTTGAATTCAATATTTACACTTTTGCATTTGTAAAACTTTCGATTTGAGACTAATCGCAAATGTAGTTATTAATATTTCATTATAATAATTTCACCTCGTAAAATGCATTTTAATTACCAGATCCTGGCGTTGATAACATTCCAGAGCTTTTCAATCTCCGTGGACTTTCTACACATACACTTGATTTAGTTATTTGTATAAAGTACGAATGACTATTACAAGAATTTTAAAATGAATGCCAAACGATCAAATAATTATTAATTAAAATTTTTAATGGAATTTGTATCTAATGATTGAATGCAATTGTATTTTCGAAGAGGAATGAATAAAGAAGCACATTGTACTTAATAAATAATGTAATATAAAATGTATTAAAATTATTTGTTGAGATGCTTGAAAGTTAAAGTGCGTAAAATCTATCTTCTTTATTAGTGATTTCTGGATGATGGCTAGTGCCTTTCAGAGAATCACACCGCCGGATTTCCGCTATCCCAATGCGCTTACATCTGTTTTCACCCTTAGTTTCCACCACCCCACACAACATAACTTACAGGAAGATTCCTCAGACATCTTTATAGCTGATCACGTTTGCCACGACTTGCACTTGGAACCGATGAAATACGACTATTGCTACATATGTCCCTTTTTAACAAATTCCAATTAGAATGCAAAAAATTATAATAGATTCAGATAAAACGTTGATTGAAATCAAATCTTATCAGAATTTTCGTATTTTACCGATAACTCATATCAATCAAAATGTGATTTTAGATTAAATTACATACGTTTCTACATTATCAACAAAATAAATTTGTAAAAAATGTTATTGTTTTATTTATGAATGTGTATAAAATGAAATAAAAAGGAATAGCAATATGTAAAACGCAATTTGCAAATGAACATTTAATTAAAGTAATTTTAAGGTGCGAAATGGTGGAATAAAGGTGTTGTTAAGTGGGGTTAGTACTGATATCGGGCAATACAAAAGGTCAAAGGTTATGGCGTATAAATAAATAAATAATTAACATATGCAGTTAGTACCAAAATAAAAATGTGTTACCTTGAGTATTAGAGCATGTCGTGCACTATTGTCTTATCGTAAGCATTTGCAAGCACTTACAGACTTGCCTGAAGATGCCTGAACCGCCAAAGTTACCTCCTGCCACAAAAACCGGTTCCCTGCCTACCCCGCACTTAAAAATATAAAGTCACGTGCTATAGTTTCGCAAAACTTTCAACAAATTCATAATATGATACTCTTAATGAGCCTCCTCACATTTCGATCATCAATACCAATTTTACGCATACATTTTCCTATTCCTATTCAATTCGATTATGAATATCATAAGTGGCAACTAGTGAAAATCTTTTAGATATTAATGATTAATATCCGAGATGCTATTATACCCAGATAGATAGTGAATGTTTATTGTTTATAAATGATTTAAGGAAGAAGAAAAAGCAAAATGTTTTATATACAGTACATATAAGAAACTACGAGTATGTATGTTTATTATTAAAATTGCATATGACATACATATTTTATAAGGCATAAAGTTGTTTGATAAATTTTGAGAAATGAAAATCGTTTTCTTCGTAATATTGAATGTACTGCAGAATCACTGCCAAGAGAAGTGAAGCAAAAAAGCAACGTAAGGGGCCATGAGCTAAAGATAGCTTTAGGCACGTGTGCAGCCGGGCGGGAGTGACGGTGACGAAGTCCGGATTGAAACCATGGTTAGGAGGGACAAGAGGGCATCAAGCGTCCCGGCGGTAGCAGCAAATTCTGACTCAGATCGTCGATGGTGCATTCAGCATCCCGGCCGGTTACTCACCTTTGGTAATCCGCCGGAAGAGCCATGTGCTTGCTTGCCTGTATGCTAGTCTAAAAGATAAGCAAAGCACGGCATATGGCCATGGTGAGCTTGGAGCGGCGGGAGCAGGAGCTGCGATAGCAGCGGTGCGTGCGACTTGTGTTGGAAGCGCCAAGCCGCCAAGACCCCTTCTCAAGTGCCCATGCCTTTTAAGGCGCGATGAAACAGCCAAGTGCGTCGGGTTACTTTCCCCCTTCGCGCCTTCCGCTCTTTATTCCAAATACTAGCCGTAACATTTTAATCTACCCTTCAATATTCTATTTTTATTAGAATTATTTTACAACCAACAACTTTCTGCATTTGAATATTTGACAATAAATTTCTTGAGCTGAAGAAGAAAAATAGCAAATATTGGCTGAAATCCCAGTCACTTTTTAAACTTATATGATGAATTTTTAAATCTCTCATCATACAAGTTTATAACATAACAGAAGGAGGAAATATGCGTAATTCCGATAATTGAAATGTGCGTAGACCAGGCTATTATACATATGTATTTACATGTTCATCCTACAAAATTCTATAATGTATAAATCACATCGTTATATTTTTATGCTTGTACAATTTTTATCCAATTTATATAAAATTCAATTTTTCAATGAAAGAAATCAAATCAACGATGGAGTTGGACGGAAAATCAGTTTATTAGTTTTACTTATTAATATATTTATTTATTAACATTTTCTTTTTTCTTTCTTCTTCAAAAATGATTTTGCAGTTTTATTATATTTACAATTTTAAAATTAAATGCAAAAGTTCAACTTAAGTCTTGGCGTATATCCAGAAAGCGAAGCAAAAACATTTCAATTGCTATGTAGGATTGTTTATATTTTTTTCAGTTTCCAATTTTCAATGGCAAAAAAATATTTATTGCAAATAACGGTATGTAAAAAAAAAAGATGATTAATGCTAAATCATAAGTTTAATAGCATTTCTAACAAACACATTTTCAGTATTTTTCTCTATTCGTTTTTATATAAATGACTAAAAGGTGGTGCGCATGAATAATTCCCTGCCAAATATTTAACCACATTAAAATGTCATTTGACATGAGGTTGCTCAAAATTGAACGTCATTAGTAACATACTTTCAAAGGAAATAAACATTTCAGTTTAAAATAAAAATTGCTGAAAAAATGTTTTCTTTTTTAATTTTCAACTAATTTCATTACGATTAAACTGTGTAAACAAACACAAGCTGCACAAAACTGAGAAATGTTTGCGACACGTGCACGCACATTTTGCTTTCAAAACTTCGTTATAGCACATCATACACGATTGTGAATTTATACATAACTTGAATCATATAAAGCATTTTCTAGTTACGAAGTAATAAATTGGTTGCTTGAAACTTTGCAATTCTTTTTCACTAGGAATTCGTAAAGTATTTCGGTATGCAAGGAAGTGACTTGTTGCTTCCCCATTGATTCATATCAACCTATATATTTTCTTTGAATATTCTATACCACAATATTACGCA
Source organism: Deinopsis erosa (assembly GCA_027574845.2). NCBI lineage: Eukaryota > Metazoa > Arthropoda > Insecta > Coleoptera > Staphylinidae > Deinopsis > Deinopsis erosa. The sequence goes on from JAODFZ020019415.1 coordinate 12,497, forward strand.
ATATGCTTTAAGAGTAAATATTAATTGTTAATTATATTAATTGCGTCTTTCGATTTGGTTAGAAGAAAATAATATTGAATTTTTGCCAGATTTTTACAGAATGCTTTAAATAAATGGTAGAACTCTTCTAAAAGCAAAGGGATCTTTTTAATTGATCAATTTTATAGTGATGATTTAGGTGGAAGTTTTAATAGAATCAGGACAGACAGACATACAGCACTGAATTACCTAGATGTTTATCAGTATTTGAAGATAAAATATAATATATATTAGAAAAGTGTATATACACATAATATGTACATGTCAAGTGCACTCACTTCCACACACATCACATATGAGCGATTAAGAGAGAGATGGTGAGAAAGCAGCACACGCGATCACAAACACACTCAGCCACGCACCGCATTTTCATGATCAGGTTTGGTTAGTCGGCGAATGATGGTGATTCTTAGATATTTGATTGAAAATTAGGGGTTGCGGGCCGTCGAATCGTTCGTCCGACGGCCCGCACAAGAGACTGATGCCCACTAAATTCAAATCCGGGAGCTCCTCATCCAGAATAAAAGCACGCTTAAAATATAAGTTTTATTTCAGTACTGGTGTAGCACGGCTTTTTGAGTATTTTTGAACTGCTTAGTCGCACCAAGCATTGCCTCAACAATTTTTAATGTTAATTATAGACATAAACAAACAGAAATATCTATCTATACATAGATTCGCTATAGGTTAAATGTATTATGTGAGTATATTAAAAAGCAAAATGCTCAAAGTCAACTTTCAAGTTCCTAACCACACATACAAGCATTTCACCTACTCAGCATACGCTCTCATTCACTTACTTATCTAATCGAGTTGACTGGCAGTGAAAATGAATGGAAACCATCATTTCAACTAAATACGTTAATAATACCAATGATATTCATTTAATGGAAATAATATGAAAAAGGATATTTGGTAATGTTCTATCAAATTAGATTGCTATTAAAATGCATCCCTATTGAGCTTTTTTACTGCGAATTATCTGTATTGATTTTTATAATTCATAACGATATAAATTTTAAATATTAATTGATAAATAAATTGACAAAAATACATAATTATAATTTATAAGAATTTTTTATATGTAGTTTTATTCCCTTCTGTAATAATGCAATAAATTACGTCAAAAAGTAAAATGTTATTTTATGTATTAAGTGATAAAATAAAATTCAATGAATCCAAAGGTGTTCCAGGAATAGTATTGAGAAACGTAAAATTTCAACTACAATTTTTGTTATTGATTTTAGCACGTAGGTTGAACTGTTCCAGAATTTCTAAATTCTGTTTTCCAATAATCTTCTTTCATGTAATGTAGTAGGTATAGTATCTAGTATGGTTTAAAAATCACAATCAGTGGATTATATATTTATTTATTTTATATTATATTTTATATAGAGCCTATTATTCGGAATTTAAAATAAAAAGGTAAACCTTTTTATAACTTATATGCACATATACACTGTGTGAAAAAAGTAACCTAACGCTTCAATATTTCGTTTTCTATTAAATTTAGAAGAAAAAACATCAAATAAAAGTTTTGGATACTAACTAAGCTATAATGCATCAAACTCACATTTTTTAAATGGAAATTATCATTTCCACTTCAGAGATATTTCATTGAAATCATACTTTCCGACAACCTGTATAAATATCTGGCTTGTTTTAAAATAGTTATTAAAACCAATTAATTTACATGTTAGACATTAGTTACAAAAAGTTTTGAATCTAAATTATGTTTCTCAATATAAAATTTATTAAAGATAAAAAAAATTGCAATGTATCCCAAGCAGTCTGCAGAGGAAGTGGCAAATGTAAATTTTAATGAATTAATAACCACAAGTATAATTTGTTAAGAGAACGTGGTTAATTTAATGACATACCCTAGTTCTGGTCTGACATGTCAATGTAAAAATATTCAAAATTTATCTCTAAGCTCGCGAATAGATAAAATATTAAAAATTTCTAATTATTTACATAAAATCAATGATAATAATTGAGCCTCACAACATGCTAGTACACGTATAATCTAATTAGTATTATTTTTAATTAATATAATACTTAAAACGAATGTTTTTGTATAAACATAAAAAAACTGGATATACGATTTGTTGCCAAATAACTTTAAATTAATTTTACTATTAAACTAGGTAATGATTTAGCCTATTTAAGTAAGTATCCTTGCAGGATAAGTAACTTTTTAGACTTCTAACATTCGTTAACTTTATAAAGTCAAATTGATCTAATGAGAAACATTAAAAAAAGCATTGAATAAAGGTGTAGTATTAAAATACGCATTTAGATTTGCATATTTTGATAATTTACATAGTTATTGTTTATCCTAATGAATATGGTTGGCGTTTTTATATCCTTATATTTAGTTGTTCGTTTTTTTTTTCTGTAAAAAGTTATATAATAATGGAATATCACGTTTAATACTAATAAGCTTTATAATAAAGCATCTCTGCTTTATGCACCTACGCATGTTATATAAAGGTAACGTAGAATATAATGCGAAAGCTTAATTTTCATTAATTAAATATATACTGATGATATTATTACCAATTATTTATTAAAACATAAATTTTATAGATTATTATTCTAAAAATATTATCAAAACAATTGTTTAAATTAATTAATATGATGTAAAAATAAATATTTAAATTAAATTGTCAGAGTTCATACCAAAAATTTAATACTTATAGATGGTTGGTATAAATATAAATTCTGTCACTATTTTATAACCCAACAAATAAGAAAGTTTACAGAGCATGTCTGCACTGTAGTTTAAAAAAATTAATTATTTTTAAAATTGAATAAATGTTTAACAATTCAGTTAAAGCTTCTATTTAAATGCTATCAAATATAGAAGAATTCATCATCAAGATTTCAATAAATGTTACCATTCAAACAAAACTTTTCAGTTTTCACCGAGTTACTATCAAGAAAGTATAAAGCCCAAAAAATAATTTTATTATTATTATTATTAATATTAACACCTTCTACCTTTCAGTGTAGGTGTGTGTTTGTAACTAAAATAATTTTATACTGACAAATAAAAAAATTTTTTTTGTTCACATTATAAACCAAAAACTGACCAAATAAATAGTTGAGATTTATAATTATTACAGTGCTGATGTAGAGCTTTTCACATTTTTTCTATTCTCCAAGCAAAAAGTTCGTTTAATATATTAAATATATTTCTGCACATCATATTGTCACAAAAATGTTAAAAAACATATCCAGGTGCAATAGTATAAAATTTTGATTAATTAAAGAAAACAACAATACATTAACATCCTAATTAGTGTCATGTTTATTATTTACATATTTTTATATTTAGAAACTGTATTGCAAAAATAATTATACAAACTAAATGGAATAGCTATGTGTAGTTTTGAATATTTTTGGCAATTATTTCAATTAGTAAATTGACATTGGACTTGATTCTAAAATCTTCAGACGTTGAAATTTAGCTTTAAAATAGAACATATGTACATATGTATGTGTAAAATTAATTTTATTTGTATTTTTATATTGCGTAAAAATGTTTTTCAATGATTTTTAGTAATCTTAATTACTTGATACTGTACATAACTATAAACTTTATACAATCTATTGTTATCTAAATATATAATAAATTGTATTTTTATTAAAAATATTTATTTAAGATTGTGTAATTAATAAAAGGTTTATTGACAGTTGCAATTTTTTTAGAATATTTTACTTTCAGTAAACTACAGTAAAAACCCTTTACATCAAACTCGCTTATATCGAAAACCCTCTATAATGAGTTCAACACCCGCACAAAATGTAAATTAAAACAAATAGTACTCTAATATATCGAAATATCGGTTATATCAAAGTTTTTTTCAGTCCCTGTCAATAAAAGTATACTCTATCAAATATATCGAAGTTGCACAAAAGTCACAATTTTAAGAGGCATTACTAAGAAAAACTTGCTAAAATATTCTATAATACTCGTATTGTTATTTATTTACTTAGTTCAGTTTTATTGCAACAATAAATAAATAACTGGAATGTAATATGGCCAACATATTAATTTATAATTTTTGTGCCCGGATATATCGAAATTCGGATCAAAGTAATTTTGCACGTCACTTAAGCTTCGATTTAACGGGGTTTTACTGTATATCTACTGTCTCATTTCTATTCAAGAGTATCTCTTATAAATGAATTAGATTTTTTTGTTGTTGTAAATATGATGAAGATAGGTTTCAGTATTGCAAACGACAAGTTAGCACTTTCTGACAATCGATAAGCAAACGGGAAGGCATATCACACGTACGTAAGTACTTTGTACGCAAACATAAAAAGGAATTGATATAAATCGATCAATAATTATTATTGTTTAAAACCACTTTTACCCAACTTGCTTTGCTATAACATATTGATATTGGAATAATCTAATAATATTGCAATATTAATATAATTACAGAAAAATTCACCGAATCGTCAAAAAACGGTGAAATAAATCCTAGTTATAGAAAACTTAGGAGTTATAGAAGTTCGACTTAGGGAAGTGTGACTATATAAACATTGCATAATAAATATTGTTTGAATTTTAATAAATAAATTATATATTATAAAAAAATATGATAATTGGTTATACAATATTTTGAAAAATCAATGAATAACATCAGAAACAATCTCTGTTCTATAAATATTATATAAAAAGATTCAGTAAAAGAAATTTGCACTTTACAAGTCAAAGAATGAAAAATTGCATAAATTGAGTGGTTTCAATAAAATTATTAACCGATAATGAAAAATAAAATTGTATCAATAAAAATGTTCCTGTATTTATATAAAATGAACATGTTGAATGCGTAAACCGTTTAACTAAATTGTAACTACATTTTTTTGTGAATACAACAATAGAGAATAAAACTAAAAAAATTGTGAGACTCGAAGGTTGGATTTTTATTTCAATTTAAGATTTAAATAGGGATTGCAATACCGGAATACAAAAATACCGTAATCCCGTTATTAATGATCAAAATACATATATGAAAAAAATTGTAATGTAATTTTCATTTTTATAAATTTCTTCCGGAAGATTTAATAAATACGAATTATATATGTATTTTCAATATTTCTCAAAAAAGTGATGTTTTTCTTGAGTCATAGCGGTATCATAGATCAAACAGACTATTAACTAAAATTTGTAAGATAAATTAATCGATATTTATCATATAAATTCCTAAAGGAATGAATCTATAGGAAAAATACACGAGGATTCGAACCCGGGACTTTGTGGTCAGATATAGGATTCTTTAGGCCACTGAGCTGGTCGAAAAGTGGCATTTATGAAATAAAAAATGGTGCAAAAGTGTATTAAATTAAACAACCGAATATGACCTTAACAATTCATAGATACTAATAATCGCCTTAAGTAATTATCACAGAATCCTATTTCCAGGTAAATATTCTATAAGTTAAAATGTACCACAGTTCATTTTAAGCATTTTAAATGTTTAATATAAAAGGAAATGCATTATGTGTTTTTGTAATTATAATTTTGAATAATAAATATTCAAGTGATAATATATACAGGGTGTCCTTTGACTGAATACTCGAAACTTAGCAGCGTATTGTTTGCACAATTTTAAAACGAAAATGCCTTATAGCGTTTTGTCCAAAACTCAATGGTTAAAAAGTTAATTAAACGATAAAAAGGTTGAAGAGTTAATTAAAGAGTAAATATGTAGTTACATTTAGAAAACCACAACAAATATTCACCAAAAACGATATAAAAAATGCGTTTCTATGGCGACAAATGCATATGAATATATTTTTTAATATTTCTTAGTATGCTAGTAGAGGAACTATTTTCCATCATGTTAAGAATAGCTTCCTACAATATGACAAAACAATTGTAAACATATGAAAACAACATTTACATCGCCTACAGGATTTATTTACTGTTAAATTTAATATTACCCATAACTCTTTAACAATTGAGTTTTGGACAAAACATTATAATGCATTTTCGACTTAAAATTGCTGAAAGAATGCGCTGTTAATTTTCGAGTACCCAGTCACGTGACACCCTGTATTCACTAAATCTTTTTATTTGAAGTAATTTAAAATTAGAAAGAGAATATTTGTCTGTGAAAGAAGCTAGAAGATTGGCATGAATTAAGAGACGTCATATGATGAGGTGACTCATCCTGTCATATTTCAAAAAGTAAATTATTGCTTATTTCGTGCCATATTATATTCTAGTTTAAATACAAAATGTTTATTACATTATTTATTATTAATATATTCAGCAAATATACAAAATACAATAGCTTCCATAATATTCAAGTAAAATAATATTTATCAGGAGTATAAAAGTGCAAGGTCAATGCTGAGTGCCGAGTGGTTATGTCAAAGTTCTTTTCTTGTCATTTATCTATACAAATCATTGATTATATTTTATGAAAAATCATTACAAATATATTTTTATATTTGTGTTTGTAAATGTGATGCATACATATAAAATATTAAGAATTATCATAAACAACATAGTAATTTTCGCTTCATGTTTAATTGCTAAAATAAATATGAAAGAGAGGAATGATTTCGAGATTAGATCATCAAATTTATTGGTTTTAAATGTGAAAAAGTAACGCTCATATTGCGTTCGTTTTGACGTCAGTTGCACGCCGTTGTCTAGTAAATTGTAATTTATAATAAATTATAGAAAGGTTTGCTATCAGTGGCGTTACAATTATTGTTGTTGTGTTTATAGGTTTATTTAATTGTTCTTGATAGTCTTCTGATTTTGATAATTTTTAATGATTTATTAATGGAAGAATTTACAATTAATAACCCATATATATACATATGTACAATATTGATGATTAAGAGTAACCAGTTTTCCACGAAAAATGGAAATTCTAAAGTACAATATTTTTAATATAATATTTTATTATTTGGATAAGAGATATTGGATGTAACATGTATGTACATAAAGTTTATTTATCAAATAATGTATTAAAAAAAGTCTAAATTGTATATTGGTTAGTTAGACATTCATAATAAAAAAATATAAATTTGATGACATAATTCAATTTATAGTACATATATTACATAATCACAATCTTTAATAGGAATAAATTCTCACGTCGCGCATTTATATAAACAATTGACACGCCACTGATTATTAATTAGAAGCAAATAATCATAAATATGTGCATAGATACATATATAGTACATAATATATAAATCAAGCGCATAAAACATATTATACAAAACAAAACTTTTTTTTTTAATAAATTCTAATATGTGATGATAAAATAATAAGAAATTTAATATACATAGTCTCGTTTTTAGATTCTGCGATGATTATATAAAAAACACGAAACTAAATGTTAATCTAACTACTAATTAAATAGAAAAATATGAGAGTTAAAGTTGTAGGTTAAACAAACAACTAATAACATAATTTTGTTAATCAGTTTACTGCTTTTATATAGTTTAATTATAATTTTTTTTGATAATATGTAGTAATTTGTTTGTGGTTAACTAGGTACATCATGGAATATTTTAAACTATGATAGAACGATTTTCGTTCAAGGATAAATAAAACTTTGTTACTGTTGGTCGTAACATGTAACAAAATATTCGTCATTTCATTTATATATTAACTAATGAAATGTTGCTATTGCTCTGTAGCTGTAGGTGAATTATTATTTAAGTAAAATTCAATGAATTTGGATTCTCATATGCAAGCATCAATCATACGGTAATTGTGTGTTCGTGCAAATGTATAGATTTTTTAGAATACTAATCATAAGTAGGTACTGACGTAGTAATGCACATTGTGAAGCTATCAAATGCAATATAATACATGTTACTGTAAATGAAAATGAATCCTTCAATTAACTACATTTATTAATTTTATATTTTAATTATTGTTATATATTGTCAACATATGTATTAATAACAATAATAATGCAATTTCGTCTTCTATCAAATACAAGAATAAAAAATATTAAAAAAACAAAGTTAGTATGGATTCCCGGTATAACCGGAAGTGTCACGTGTTGCAAATATTTTGTGTAAATACATAAGAAGCTCTAATAGTCATAATTAAAAAAAAGATTCCTATGGGAAACTGGAAAACTTTTAATTTACTCTTTCTATAGTGTCTCTTTCTATAGTCTATTCTATACCCTGTATATGGTAAGTTTAAATTTTCAAAGACAAACATAGTGTTTTGTTGAAGGTTAATTTTAAGAGTATTAATTTGAAATGAATTTGTTTCAATAAAGGAATGTTGTTTATTTGATTATTAATCGAGTCGAAGAAAACAAAAACAAAAAAGAAAAGTGAAAGACTTGGTAACGTTACGATCGTCATGCCAACCAACGACTGTCTCGGCCATGACCAAAGCTATCGTCGGTACGCATCTGCAATCAATAGGTAGCACAGTGACGCACAAGAGGGCGGCATTGCCGCCTCCGACCCCTGCAACGAAGGCCACGTGGGGGTACACGTGCTTCCACCCTCCGGAATCCATTCACATACTTACAGATGGAAATTGATAACTTTCAATTACCACACAAAACATTGAGAACTTTCTATAGGGCGTGAACTACCTTAAAACACTACTCATACATATTATTTAGAAAATTATTGAAACATAATTCCATAAATAATTCTCTTACTGTACATCTACCTATACAATAAATCACAAGTAACAATGCATTTGAATTAAATAAAATAAAAGAATAGAGAGATGTTAAAATAAATTAAAGGCAAAATCCATGATGAAAATAATACTCTTAAATGCATGGCAAATAATAAATGATTCAACCCTTTAATTGAACCTTTACAATCAATAATAAAATATATATCCTCTTCCCTTTGTTTTATTTGATTTAATTCAAATTTTTCAATTCTATATTTTTATTATCGATAAAACAATATATTGTAAAATTACAATAGAAATAATTCTGTTACATATTTTTGGGCAGTATTATTTGCGAGTATGAAAAGCATAATAATTAATAATTTGGCAGAACAATAAATATTGCAGCAGTAAATAATAAATATTTCAACAATTAAAAATAGTTTCTTTGTATTTTGATTGTTAACAAACTTATCACCGTAAGATGCTTTTATTGCATTGTTGGAAAGTTGCCTCTATACAGGTTCATCAAAATCATTCGTTAAAACTTCTTATCAGATTTTTTTGCACTTCCGGTTAAGCAGGACATCGATACTAACTATATGTTATAAATGAAAATTTATATTCTTTATTATATCATTTCATTCAACAATTTTTTTAATTATATATGTATTAATTATTTATTTAAATGTCCACTATATTTTATAAATGTTCAGTATAATTAATAGATGTAATAGATGAATAAACTATTTATTCAGTATTAATAATAAACGTTCTGTAAAATAATATTTGTTTTACTTAAAAGTGGATTCCTCATTGTACGTACATATTTCGTAGTGTCGATTTTTTGAAGACTATATTTTTAAAACTTGATGAATTTTTGAATTGCATAATTTTTTGCAATTTTGTTGATTAGAATTTAAAATACTGACAAAAAGAAATTTTATTGACACCTTAACTTATATTCTTACATAAAACTTATTTTACTGACACCTTGAATTGTTTACTTAGAACAAATTTTTCTGACATTTTAGAATAAATACTAAAACTAAAAAGTAATTTTATTGACAATTGAAAATAGAATAGTAAAAATGCGTTCTTTTACATACTGCAGTTTTATTTTTTTTATATACTGCCACACCAAATCATAGCCATTCTAGTAATTAACAATTAATAATTGTAATTGTTGGCGGTAGTAATTCTTTTAAATTATAGTTCTTATAGTTCAATGCTTGATATTCTAATTAATATTTATATGTAGTTCAAGTTTATTAAACTGTTATAATGTTTATGTTTGATTATTAAACTTATTTATTAAATTAAATAAAATTGATTTGAATTATTTTTTTCATGAAAAAAAAAACAACAAAATATAGTTAAGTATTTATTATTGCACGTTTACTATTCTATGTATACAAACAATATATACATATATGCAAGTATGAGCAATGAATAAAAATTCTGCATTCATTGTGATTATCATATAAAACTTTTAACATAAGAAAAGTATGCAAATTTTATACTATAATGATTTTTTTTTCTGACGCAATATAATTTATGTCATTCTCTATTTTTCCCATTCTCATACAGTCGTATGTATGTACCTAGTTTTTAATAATTACCCACAAATAATTACCTAATGCCGAATATATGTATGTAATGTTACAAATTGATTGATACACACTATTAATCATAGTTCATGTACAATTTGTCAGTGTACTAATAAACACCGCATCCCCTCTCTCCTTCAATATTTTTATACAACATATTTTATTCAAATAAATCTATTTTAAGGAAATTCCATTTTATTATTAACTTTATCTTACTAAATCTAATGCATATTAATTAATTCATTTTATTTTTAAACTACAACCTGGTTGTTTTAAGTTAACGTTGACATGCTCAATAGTTGACACTCATATAATTTAATATTATAACATAAGATTAAATTAAACAAATTGCGTTGTTAATAGAAAAAAGCTTATTTTTTCATTACGATTTAATTTATTCAAACGTAATTGTTATACTACCTCCGTTCCAGAATAGCTGTCACATTTGAATACTTTTGT
>JAODFZ020019419.1:0-14916 GCA_027574845.2 Deinopsis erosa
AAAGTCATACAAATGTCACTCTAAATAAAACAATTCGATAACTGCAATATTCGTTAAGTGCAACTTTTTTTGACAAATAGAATCAGGCGTGTTGCGTTTATCGAATTTTTACTGTATTATCAAAATATGATGAATATAAAAAGTATAAAATGTTGCTGTTGTTTATATATATTGTATATATGAAACGATAAAATATTTCCAACAACATTTTTACTGACTGCTTGTTTATTATTTATTGCAGCAATATCCAGAAATTTCATTCCATTCCATTTAATATTGTTAAAAATAATGCACATTCTTCATGCACGCAATCAATTTACTTCAATAATGTTAACATTTTGCCATAATTCACTTAATATTAAAAAAGAAATGTTGTTGTTTTTTTTTTTCGACAATATGGTTTCATTCAATTGCATTGAAATATATTTGTAGATGTAGAAATGGTTAATTGGCATTTCCTTTCCTCTTTAACATTAACATTATAAAAATATACAGTTGCTTTATAAATCCGTTATAATAAACAAGAATGCGTCCTCCTCTTTAAACATACACACACATAACACAGACATTTTGTATTAAATATGTGATCTAATTGCATATGCAAAAGTTTTACAAAGGCGTGACCCAAATACCAATTCACCAAAATTTTTGACTTAATATGATGCGTGTGGTAATTAATCAAACAGCCAAAAATATATTTAATTTTTTTTCATATATAAGTACAAGACAAGGACATTAATAAACAGCATTTTCAAGGCGAATTATTGTTGCATTCATGTGTGTATAACATTTTGTTAAATTATTTTTTATGTGTGTGTTGCCATATTATTATATTGAATAAAGTGCAACATGCTCAATGTTAAACATTTCACAACATTTAGCATCGCACAAAATAGATAAGATATCGTATATACTTGTACAAAGATATAAAAATAAAATATTCTTTTTGTTGTACAGTGGCGTGGCAATGTTTAATTTTAAATCAACATCGTTCGGTCGACTTAAATTCTCCTCTTATTGCGATGATTCAACATTCAGTTTCTCTACCTGAACTTCTTGGTAATTGAAAAATTCCCAAAATTCAAACAAACAATAGTTATAAAATTTCTCTTTATCTGTGTATGTGTGTGTGTGTATATAGAAAAACTCAATAAATCAATGAATTAAATTTAATTATAAATGACGTCTATTTTAAGCTATTTAAAAGAAAGTGTTTCTTAAATAAGTAATTTCGACCTTTGTTCTAAAAAACAATAACCTCAAAGCTACTATGCCTATAAATACACCAAACAGGCTAAGAAGTTTTCAGTTATAAATTAACAAATTTATGCAGTTTATTTTTTCCTCATCACTGTGCAACTACTTGACTCTAAATTACACAGCAAGAGCCATAAAAAAACTTTCAAATTAGATTTCAACAAGCACATTTTTATTTAAAAATTAACCACAAAGTTTCCTAAAACTATGCCACACACACACACACACACACACAGACAATACCGAAAATCCATAAAACAAAAAAATATAATAAAGAGTTTTTATATTACTAATTTGGTAAGAACAAAGTAACAAACAAACCAATTAATATGAGCATTGTTTATTAATTGATGTTCACAACAAAGTCATGTTTATGAAAACAAAAAATATCTATGCATGTGTGTGTGTGAATATGCGTGTTAAGAAAATATCAATGCCATTATTAAATTTCAACGCAAACAATAAATATAAAAAAAAAATTGATATGGATTTTGATGAATAATTAATTAAGTTGACAAAATGTATGATTACATTTTTTAAGCACTTTGTTTGTATTCGTTTAATCGCAAAGCAATTTTAAAATAAACGTGATTGAGTTCAAAGTGTAATAAACACAAAGTTATTGTTAACACATTTTTATTTTGCACTCGAAAATCGATAATGTTGTATTAAGCGATCAAAGAGGAGGAGTAAAAAAATTTTTTTTTTCGTTGACTAGACTTCAAATTACGATAAAAAAATCTAACCCAGACACAGACATAAAATATTTACAAGTTGTAGAGAGAGAGAGAGTAAAAAAAAGCAGCAAATTGGCAATAAATTTGTAACTAATAAATGAAAAGCAATCAAAGTAGACTTTCACATCTTTGTTATTTAACGAACGAAAAATTCGTTAATATTGTAAACAATTATTATTGCGATATGCTTTTGTTGTTTTCAGAGTGCGCTGCCAATAAACAGAACGAAATGCGTCTCTGACCTTTAATCACGTGCATATTTTAAGCAAAGAAAAAAGTATTTAAATTATTTAAAACTTACGCTGTGTAGATGTTCTAAAGCTAAAATGATTTCTCCTATATATATCCTAACTTCTTGTTCCTTAAAATGTTCTCTTTGGTACAAATGTGTGAATAATTCACCACCAGCAACGTAATCTGTAAATAAAACATAAAATTATAAACAAAAATTCATTTGTGTGAAGTGTTGATGAATGCAATAACTCAAGTCCTAAAATATGTCTAGACTAGACAAGGTTAGACAAATTAAATGTACTTTGTTCCAATACTAATTAAACATCGATAATGAAATTATTTATTTTGTTTAAATAGAAATTTCACCCCAACATTTAATTGTTATTGGGCTTGATTTAGATTTATATACATACATATAAGACAAATAATGCAATTAAATATTTTAGTTTTCGAGGAATTAAGTTAAATCATAATAGTAACCTAAAAACATTTTTTCCACATCGAAATCCTAAAAATAAAATCCCACATTTAACATTTCTTCAAAAACATATGTTATTTTTGCCTTCAACAACAACATTTGTCATGGTTTTATTGACATTTCACTTTGCAACAAAACAATTAATTACGAGCGAGTGCATTAAATTGCCATTTTACGGTCGAAAAAGAAATTTGCAAGTGTATAGAGAGCAAGCAGCAGGGCAAAGCTTATACACTCAAATTTATTGCATCCATTTAATGAATTGCATTTACAAATATATAAATGTAGAAGAAGAACAGTGGAGTGGCGTGGAGGCGGAGAAAGGGAAAAATCAACAAAATTAAAGAGAAAATGGGGAAAAACGAGGCCACACACACACTGCTACTACCAACCAATGTACAAAGTGCACGAGGTCAATAAAATTCAACTTTAAAATGTAATCTATAGGGTTTCTAAGTCAGTATGAAAAGTAGGAGAGAAAAAAAGACAACTCGCAATATATATATATATGTGACAGTATATTCAAATCCAATCCAATTCCATGTTGGAAAACATGCACGCGAACGAAAAATCCATGACAATCATTGACAAAACCAGCAATTTTATTATTAGCCTATAAAATATTACATTACAGTCCATAATAAAAATTATAATAAAATGAATAAACGAAACGGTGGAAATCCATTTAATATAAACAAACAAGAATTTCTAAATTCTTTGTTATCTAATAATACATTTTCTATGAACGCATTCAATAGAAAAAGTTTGAATTAATTAACAATTAGAAAAAAAATACAATTGAAAATATAAAAACAGACAATTTTCGCAAAAGAAAATTAATTTGCGTATTGAACCATTTATGAAATATGAAAATGTTACTTTTGCCTTGATTTTCTATAATAAAAACAAATGCCCCTGTAGTTAGAAGCAGTTAATTGTATATTTTTTTGTTTGCTTTGATTATGAATTGATCAAAGATCCCTTTATTTATCAATTTTCATTTGAAAACATGTTTTTTTATTATACGTTTAGATCTATCTATACCTATATATATTATAAAGGAAAAAAAAAGGCAAGAAAATTCCCAAGCAAAGATTCTTGTTATACTAAAAGTTTTTCCAATAAGTTTTACACGCCCAGGGCAATTTCCAGTGACTGCATGAAAAATCCAATTATAATATTCTCGGTAATAAAAAAATTAAATAATCATGTACATACATACGTAAAAAAAAAACTAGTAATTTTCTCCTAAAATGTCTTAAACGAGCTTAATTACGCATATAGAATAATTTAACACGCGCTCGTGCTCACTTATTAATACACATACATAATACTATATGTATAAAATATTTAATTAATTTAATTGCATTTGTGTTGATGGAGATATTTATATATAGAATTGAAAATCAAAGTTTGCATAAAAGATAGCGTTTAATTAACATTTACATAACCTATTGATAGATTTTCAATTGTTTCTCTCTCTCTCTCTCTCTGTCTGCTTAAAGCTTTAAATGCGTGAAATAAGTGTGTCAATTAACTGTGTTATAAAGTAATTAGTTCAAATTTATGTTATAGAGCATATAGATTCATTACATGTGAGGCTAATGCTGTTTGCACTTTACAAAAAAGCAATTTCTTGTTCTTGTTGTGTGTTGTGTGTATTCTTTTTTTGTTGCTACTTCGCCTTTCGTATTTTTCTCCTTGGTGCACGAAAATAGAAGAGAAAAAAATGTTTTTGATGCAAAGTCGTGTCCTCATTTTCACATAGCAACACACATACATTCTACTTTCACTTGCGAATAGAACAAGCAATTTCATAATTTCATCAAACCCTGACTTTGAATATGAACGTATACGTGAGCGTAATTAACGAAAAATGTCAGTAATATTGCACAATTTGCATTATTGATAATAATTCACTTTCAACACAGAACGCATTTTTCCGTAGCATTTGAATTTGTTTTTTTTTATTATTTCTATGTGAGCATAGGTGATAAATTTTATAGCAATTGCCATAAAACGTTTAAACCTATAAAAATTATCAATAGAAAAGGATAAATTGGTTGCATAAATTATTTACAAAAACGAATTGTTCAAAAAAAGCAAAAAAAAATCCACCATAAAATCACTTTCTTAAATAAGAAAAAAAAAGCATAATTGGTAATTTACTTTCACATTAAAACCATCCGAAAATATATTAAAGTGCTTAATGCGTTAAATAAAGAACAATTGCAATTAATATCAAATTCTAAGGAAATTACTCAACAGCAGAAAAAGATCGACTGGCTGACTGTATACGATTACATCAGATTTATTATTCGTTAATTAATTGGAAAAATAAAATTAAATGATTTGTTTAAAGTTACAAACACGTATTGATCCTTTTATAATCCACCCATACACAGGGAGTAGTAGTACTCGGAGGAAAATGCTCACAGCATGAAAATAAAATCAATTTTATGTTAGCCTTCTTCTGCTACTTTTAATTTAAAATAGCTGCTTTTTAAGGTACATAAAAATCAAATTAAATCTGTTTGTAAATTTCATTTAATAAAATCATTTATTAAAACGTCTCAAGTTTAGTTTAGTTTAGTTTTTTTTCTTTATATAAAAATGTATTAACACTTGGCAAACTTCCCTCCTATCGCTCTGTATAATCTCAAAATAACACTTTCAAAAAATAATTTTTTAAAACTGTTTTGTTAATAGTTAACGGTTAGAATAAGTGCTAAATAATTCCTTAACCAGTTAGAAGTAATTTTTAATGTAAAAGCAGTTAACGTTTGTTTTTATTAAATTACTCATACTTCATTTTGGAATTAATTTAATTAATATTTAGCCTAAATAATAAAAATTAAACTTTTCTTTGTTCTATAATTAAACCGCAAATAAAAAAAAATGTAACGTTACATTGAGAAAGTGAGAGTGTGTGTTAGCACATATGTGTTGTAGATAAAAAACCGAAAATGTTTAAATATTATTTATAGTATTTGGAGAAAGAAAAAAGTACAGTTGTTGTTTGTTGTTGAAGCTTTTCAAGCATACGCGTAACCTACTTCCATAAAAATCACACAATTACATTAATTATTACACCATTATGCCTAATTGAATAAGGAATTATTTCACTCTAGAAATCAATCTTAATAACAACACAACAAATGATGGATAAGAATAATGAAAGTAATCGCGATCTTGTGTCATACACGTCACCTACGACTTGGTCTGTTGCTCAAAACAGATGTTCTCCTTTGCTCTTTATAAGGCTGATATCATATTACAAAATTACTTACATTTCATGTAAATGTATGTACAACCATATTGCTTATACAACATTACAAAATAATTAATTTCGATGATATTAATTCCATTTTATCTAACAATTTCCATTTGAGACTATCTAATATTTTATAGCATTATTAATCAACAACAAATATTTTGCATATTTTCTTCATATAAATAACTAAATAGAAAATAAAACAACAACAGTTGTTAACTACGTTACTTATGTAAATTTACTTTATTGTTATGTGAATGCCTAACTGTATAAAAATGTGATCTAGAAAAAATTATTGCACATAAAATGTGATTTTGCTCTTCATCTATAAAATTTGATGACATGTTGAATGAAACTTGTTGTATGTAAATAAGTAATTAATAAAGTAATAAATTTGCAAGTTTTCTACATAAATTTCACCATAAGAGATTTATCATAAAATTAAAAAATATTTCGTCTACAAGGCTGTAAGTCATGTAATTATGTAATTAATTCAATTTGATTGAAGTCGATTTGAATAATCACAAATTGAAGGCGATATTAAAAAAAAAAAGTTAGTTACAAGCAAGTTTATTAAATTTGATAAGAGGTTGTGATAATGTGTAATCGCCACATAGGCAAGTGTTTAACATTCAATTTAGTGTCATATCAGCAGCAGCGATTAATATTTTTTTATTTTTTTTACGAAAATTTATTAAACATTTCGTTTTCGTTTCTGTCTTATTTGAGCACGTCATGCTTTTAATGAATTTGTTTAGAAAAGAGAAAGTGTACGATATGAAAGTATCTCTTATTCACTTTCACTGGATGTTAAATAAAATAGAAAAATAGTTCGTTGACAGATTCTGCAAGAGAGCGCGCGCAGAAATTGCAATAAAATGAGATTTTGATAAATATTTTGTAATCGTTCCTACTAGAGTAGACGTTTGTTATATTGAATGAGTCACATCATTATTGTTTGGGTTGATGTTTATTGGGAAACTTTGCACACAAACACATGCAAAGATAATTTTTATACAAAAAAGGAATGATTCAGAGAATGATGATGAGCCACCCATGTTATAATGCATTCCTCATACGCTCGAAAATATTCATCACTCAAAAAACCGAAAAAAAGTTTCAAATCTGTTTTGGATAGTAACTATAGGGTGTGATAAAAAGGAAATATCCACACACACACTCATACAGAGGCATATATGTCTAGATGAAAAATGGCCACTTGGTAAAAGTAAAGGATCAAGTTGGGGTGTTACAGTTGAGATTTCATATATATAAGGTGAACAAACTCAACGCAAGCGATCGCTTCTATCTGTCAGGGAGAGACGAACCCCTCTCGCTTCATATACAACCACCCCCCGTTTTCAATGTCTCCTAATATAGAACTAGATTGGAATGTGTCTTATACGAGCGCGCGCGCCCCCGCTCTCACCCTTCACGTGACGTGCTACTAAACTATAATTAAATCATCACTTATATATGTACATACAACCACCGAATTTTATTGCATCATCATCAATGATTTCTTTTTGTCTATTTCTAGTTATGTACTTACCTAAGATAAGGTGGAGTTTGGCATCAGTCTGGAAGGCATAGTGCAAGGTAACTAGGAAAGGATTATCACGGACAGCTTCAAGAACCTGCCGTTCAGTCTTGGTATGTTCAGTAGTTTTCTTTTTCTGTATGATTGTTGCTTTCTTCAGCACTTTCATTGCATATAAACGGCCGTCATCATGACCACCACGTTTTCGGACGAGGAACACTTTACCATAAGCTGCAAATAATAAAAAATCATTTTACTAAAATTATGAATGAACGTGTTTTTCGCACAACAACAACGAACAAAATATAAATAAAAAAAACGAGAAACGCATTATCATAATTGTGGTATATAGATAAAACCATCTGCAAGATCTGCTCTATGTTTGTCATAATTTACTAGTATGGGGTCGTGACCCGCTTTACTCGACTCTATACATGACCAAATTGCTTGAACATGCAACGAGATCTATGTAAAATTAACGTCTCACTTATGATTTGCATGCACAATTTCTAGCTCATAAAAAGATCAATTGCCAATGTTTATGCGTTTAATCTTACAAACTTAAAAGACCATTATTACTCATATTATTGTCTAAGGTACACATATTCATTAAATATTAAATAAACAAGTGCTTCTATGCTCCAGAGGCACTCTCCTATAGTTACGAAATGAACCAACAAACAAAAACGCTCATTTTTCCTTCGGGATAGGTAATTGGGTCACCCATATGTTTTTATATCACACATATGACTCACATTTCGTGTGTCTGCATTATTATTTTATCAATTTTTTACTTAACCTTTATTGCACATGTATTAAGGCCTAAGACAATTGCTTCTCTTTATTCCCCCCTTGATATACACATAATAATAATTTACTAAATGTTCAGTATTTTTCCAAAAATATCATAAATAAATTAATAAACACAAAATATGACAAAAAAAGTTATTAAGTTAAATTTGAAAACTGTTCAGTTAAATTATTGTCTTGTTCAGTAAGTTATAATGATAGATAATGAGATTAGTAACAACAGTATAACTTCCCTAAATCGAATCGTCAAGAAGAACTGAAAAAATGTTCAATTTTTAAAAATTAAATGCGATTTTGAGTCACAATTTATATGAAAATTCGACTTATAGAAGTTAATAAAGTTTGCCTGTGCAAATATTTATATACTGAACAAATTTGAGAACATACTGAACATTTACTATTTAAACTCAAATCAGAATTTAAATTTGTGTTGAATAATCAAGAGATCCTTGTAATAAAATCAGTTTACAAGATGTATTAAGATGAAACTGATTGAGGGAAAGAAGAAGTGAAAGCATTTTTCATGCTTCGCCAATTAATTTAATTCGCATGTGTGTGCGATGAATTAATTTGATAGAAAATTGATAAAAGTGTGACTAGTTAGAAGTGATAATGAAATCATAAAAATTTTGCTCGTTCTTTTTTCTTTTATATAGATAGATAAAAATGAATCATTTTATTGAGAGATGATTAAATATAAATCAATATTAATAACAAAATAAAGTAAATAGTTAAGTAAGTTTAATAAGTCAGTGACCGTTTTCTCAGCTCATTCATATTTAACAATCGATTTCATCAATTTATCACCAACGTTATAAATCCATAAAATAATAAAATGAAAATTGATAATTAAAATGTATGTATAAAACGTGAAAGCTTGTGAACATAGCGTAAAAACCGCATAAACGAATTTATAAATAAAATTGCATAAATCGTCCACTTCCTTTTTCCAATAAATATTTTATACATTTTATACACAGAGAGAGAGAGAAAAAAACATGTTAATCAGTGAGGAATTAAAACACATGCAAAATTTTTATATTATTAATACATTTTACATTATTTTCCTTCACTTTTTTTTATTATAATATAATATAATAATGTTGAAGTGTTTTCTGTAGGGCAACGTACTCAAAGCAACAGAAAGATTTGTAAATACAAAAGCATATGGAAAAGTCGTTGCCCTCAAACGAATAATATTTTAACACACACAAAAAAATGACTCTAAAATGAAATTACCTACATTTAATTCGATTATGTTAATTGCCCGACAATGTTCTATTACCAATTGCTTTTCAATCGTAAACAATTAGAACTGGTTACTGATTTATGCTCCTAAAGAGTTAGTTTATTTTACCTTCGCACGTGTTGCTTACAAATAAGCAACATTTCTGTCAATTTTTCTATATGCAACTAAAGTAAACATCGTAATTAACAAAAGTGTAAGTAAATAAATTGTCGTTCATTTCTCGAGCAATATCGATTACGAAAATCAATTTTTTCGGCGAAAGAATGAGCTACGAACGAACGAAAGGGAATTCAATAGTAAAGTAAGATATTTTGTTTACAAAATATAGATAAATATGATAAAGAACTGTTAGGTGATATCAAATCAAATAAACAACAAGGTTATGTGGTTCTATTGAATGTAATTTATAATATGTAGGAATAGAAAATTAATTTGTTGTTGTCGTTGTGTTGTAAATATTAAGCGTGTTTAAAGCATATATTTTATTAACATCCTTTTATATAAATTTTAAATTTAAATTGCATATGAGTAAAATCATAATATAATGTGTAGTGTCAGCAGCACGATGAGAAATTGCTACTTTTACTAAAAAAATAATACAGAAACACACAGTAGCTGGAATATAAATTATGTAAACGAATTAATTATTCATTATTTTAAAGAGCAGAAACTTTAATTTTGATTAACAATATATTATATGAATATACATAATTTTATTATGTAATCTTTTTGTGTCATTTAATGTCCTGTTGTTTGGATTACTTATAGTCAACAACGCAGAGGTGTGTACTGTATCTGTGTACAAAACGAATTGTTTCAATTTCGTCCAATTACTAATAATATTTGTTCTAATATTACACTTTTCCAAAAACTAATTTATCATTACTGTAGGGGAGAAACTACAACTTTTTGTTTAACATCAAATATGTTTGCTTAAGATAATCAACATTCTCTTGAAGCGCACACACAAGTGAAAGTAATTAAAATATTTTTATATTTTCCATGCCAAGTCGTTTTGTTTCTGTTTAGTCAAAAATTGCTTTGTTCAATAATTGCATGACTTTTCGAAATTTATGTGAAAAACATTGTGACAATATTTGGATGGACCTTGCCAAAATAAATTTCATAATTGCATGCCTACTAGTAAATATCACATGATTTATTATAATTAAATTTGTGAAAGAGTAATTTATAAATTTATAAGCAATTCCTATCTCTAGCTCATTATAAAATAAAAAAATTCCTTACATACTTTACATGTGAATTAATTCAAAATGTATTTGCAAATTCCTTCATACTCGTTTCTATTATTCTAGAAGCATAAACCTTATAACTTCATCTATATTTCTCCCTCAAAATAATGCGAAAAAAAAAACTTTTTTTCCCCTTGTTAGAAGAAAAAAATACGAAAAATGGCATCATTTAGTTGATAGTGACATTCAAACAAAAGGGAAATAATCAATAGCCGGGGATGTATTGATCATTTATTAAAAATAATTACCTAAAAATTGTAGTGTGATTTAAATGATAAAATTATTTATTTAATTTCCAAGTCATGCAAAGGTGTGTAAATAAAAAATATTTTAACTTATTACATTTGAAACGCAAAATTATTCATAAAGCATTCGTTGAATTTTTAAAATAATTATGTCGATAAATTTCCTAATTTTCATTAAAGCAACAACAACGTTTTAAAAAATAATGTCAACAATTTGTCATGAATGAATAAATTCACCTAAAATAAAATTTCATAAAATTATGCAACAAATGTAAAAAAGTAGAAAGTCTCCTCCAGCTTTCATTGCATTATTAAAAAAAGAAAGAAAAAGAGAGAAACATTTTCATTTCATTTGCATCAAATATAGTTTTGTAAAAGTGAGTGAGTGTTGCTACTGCTTGTGCATTTTAAAAGCATAGCATTAATTAAAATATATAATAAACAAGTTAGGGTAAAACGACCCCATCAACAGCCGCTTCCCGCATAATTTTTTTCTCCTCTATACCATAACAGAACATACTTACACACTTTTTTTATTATAATATGTATTATATATAATTTAATAATTATCGAAACAAAAGAAAATTAAAATAACACCATTTTGAATGATGTCCAAAAAGAATGAATTGGGCACGTGTCATGTTCACATACATAGTTAGATTAATTAATAAAAAAATGTGTGATTAGAAATGATTATTAGATATGTAATATCTAGGAGAATGACCAGCAGGTGACCACCACAGCTAGACAGATCCCTATATTGCGTTCAACGATCTGCGGCCTTCTTCAGGTCGTTCACATCTTATTTTGGCCGAATCCTTCGATAACTATAACGCCATTGCGAGGGTCAATCACCACCAATTTCACATGGAAATTATTATTTATGTATATGAACGTGATAATAGTAACCTGCAACCCCTCTCACTCTCAGAACTCACACACAGAACACAGAAACGATACAAATCTATCAAAAAAAAAATAAAAAAATTGGCAATGATATTTAATATGGATCATAAATTCGCATGACATTGTAAGTAAGCTCTTAAAACAACAACAGCATATTCGTGTTGTTGTTTATTCATAGAAAAAGAGCCGCCCAAAAATAACAAATTCATTACTTGCGCTTTTGACGACCTTGTTTTATGCTATATTGCATATTTAAAATAATTAAATACATTTAGTGTGTGTGTTTGTGTGTGTGTGTGTGTGTGTGTGAATATGTTTATGAACAAATTGCCTTGACCAAAAATAAACTTGCAAGCTTTAAGTTAGTAATGATGAGGATGATAAAGGAGCAAGCAATGTTATGGTTTATTTCAGCACACCTGTTTTTAGTTAAACACAAAGAGAAACTCAATTTAATCATAATAATAAATTCATCACTTTAATAAACTAAATGGTAATCATGTGTAAAATCATGAAAGAAAGAAGAAAAAAACCTTTCTCTTTATTTGTATAACAATGCATATAAACTGTGTGTGGGAATCTGAAATGAAGAAGAAGAAGAAGAAGAAGAAGAGGAAAAAATGATGAAAATTTGTTAAAGCATGTAATAAAGTCGATATGTAAGTTGCTATTGAGCTTTCCACTTATGGGGTGAGCGCAAGCCATATTTGGTAACTTGCTGAAGTGCATATCTCATTTTTTTGCGCTAACCATGTCTAAGAATAGGCGCCGCTTAATTAAGCTCATAATCAAATAAATTAAACAGATAGCAAAAATACATAAGTACATAATTCTCTTTCTCTCTCTCTCTGTGAGTCTCGGGAGAGAATTTTTGCTTGGCTGTTGTTTAATGAATAGTTCGACGCAGGTATTCGATTTTTGTTCAGGTAGTTTTCGAAATATGTATTATAAAAATTGTGTCTGCTTACCTCCAGTTCCAAGAACCTTTAAAAGGTCGAAATGTGACATGTCCACCCTTTCAGCACCGGAAAGATTCACTGAAACAAAAATTTATTAAATTAAATCATCTTTATATATATTATTAAAAAAAAATTGTTTTAAATCGATTTTTATCACTATTTTCTATATATAAATGCAGCTAGAATGTTAATAAAGTTATGCGTTTTATTAAAAGGTTAAATAGTTTTAACAAAAGAGTAAAAAATGTTTCATTATCGTCCTTTTGTATGTAATACGTTTTTTACCCTTATAATAAACACAAAGCTAGTTTTCAACTTTCAGCTCGTTATACTTGTTTTAGACCCTATTAAATCTACATAAGCTGAAAATTAATTCAAAATATCATTACACTATGTGAAATTATTCATCCCAATCATAATTATTAACTAGAAAAACCAATAACCTAAATACCAAAACATTCCTTTAGAAATAGAATAAGAAAATTCGAATCGAATGAGCGAAAGAGAAATAATTTCTAAAAGCATAATAATAATCATTGACATTTATACACTTCTCATTGTTCTTGTAATATAAAAAAAAAGCTATTTATGTCTTTTGAGGTATGTGATAAGACCCACACATTTTAACATCGCATATTATACGAGATAATTGGAAATCTATGGAAATATGTGAGGCATGTTGAAACAGTTATATAGCGCGCATAACACACGCGTTTATATATTATAAAGGGAAATTGCAACAAATCTATTGCAATCTTAAACCAAATAAAGATTTTTTAAATGTAATTAAATGTTTTGTTCTTTTCCA
Source organism: Deinopsis erosa (assembly GCA_027574845.2). Lineage (NCBI taxonomy): Eukaryota > Metazoa > Arthropoda > Insecta > Coleoptera > Staphylinidae > Deinopsis > Deinopsis erosa. The sequence goes on from JAODFZ020019419.1 coordinate 13,751, forward strand.
TACACACACACACAAAGAGAACAGAAAAAAAATACGAAAATATTCAAGATAGCAAGAGGAATGTTGTGCTTTGACAAGTTTATTCTAAAAATAGGAAATTGGTTTTTTCTGGTGCTGCTGCTGCTTGTGATTGTGTGGTTGATGTTGTAAGCGGCAAATTTTTGCATTATCTATTTAAGAAGATGTTATTCAAAAGAGAGTATTTTATTATTTTATATAACATGCTGGGTGTAGTTTAGCAACAGCTTGTAGGTAACTGAATCCGGTTTGGAGCTTCGATACTTCCGGCAGTCATTCACCCCACACAGATATCCCTCTTGCTTGCTTCATACCACCAGTTACATTGTATATATATACATAGGGAATATGGGAATAAAATTTATCTTTGAACAAAAAAAATACTCAATAACCGACAAGTTATGTTCCATTTCAATCACCACCACCACTCTACAACCACCATCATCATCATCATCATAAATAAATGGTTATTTTTTCTCACATAAATCAATTGATACACATAATTCGCACATAAAATATTAAAGAAGATAAATAAAACAATTATTTAAAGGCAGTGAATTGCAAATTAATATTTGAGGTATGCATAATTTATCAAATCTTGTTTGATGAACAGATGGGGTTGTAATCGATCCTTTAAAAAGAATACGCCCATTAAATGAGGGTGCCAGATAGGGAATAACAAAGCGCCAACTTAAGTTTTACCAATAATAATGTGTGCATATTTGTAAATGACTAACCTTAACCCACTGACCAATAATACACAGAATTATTTGAAGAGCAAATAAAAAGTTTTTGAATAATTTTTTTCCTCTTCTTCTTTTTTTTATTTAGTGTTAACCAAATCTGCTAACAACGCATTAAAGTTTTGTAATAAGTTGAGGAGGAGAAGTAAAGTTTGCTGCTCGCACTGGCTAAAGTATTTTCATGTAATTTACAGCACATTTTACATAATAGAATAAGTAGATGTAATCCAAACCTAACAGAAAAGATTAAAGTTAAAATTTCGTCTTGATTTTAATATAAAGAATTTCTTCAGCTTTCGTCAATTAAGAAATTGTAAAATGATTAACATAAACAACTTTATGTTTTTAATTAAATTTAATTTAGATAAGAAAAATTCATTTCGTTTTTAAATCTAATTTTATCAG
>JAODFZ020019424.1:0-29098 GCA_027574845.2 Deinopsis erosa
CTTTTAGAGATTTGATTAAGAGATTATGCAAAGTGAGATCGGATGATGTACAAACTGAGTACTCTGATTTATTTAGAAAATTCATTCTAGTAGTGCGACTTTTATTCTATCTAGTATTTTGTTAAAACTATTTTTTACTCAACTCAAACAAGACAATACAAAAGATTTTGATTTTATTGATGTTGTTATAGCAAACATATATGTATGACATTGTACAACGCAAACAAACTACTTGAAAAACCAACAACAAATCTTCGGTTTTAAAAGTGCTGCAGAAATATCTTTAATAAAAGAAATCAAGTGTAGCGTGCCAAGTGTAATTATTAAAAATGATGTCTGTTAATTCACACAATTGATTATTATAAAAGGAAAAAGACGTTTTGTTGCTTGGCACTTCAAAAAATTCTACAAAAAAAATGAATTAAAAACATAAAATATTAAAAGAAGAACGATTGATGCATAAAATACTAATAAAACAGATCGCGAAACACACGATCCGGTATGTGCTCTCAATGTGCTTCAAGCGTGACATATAATATTTAAATAAATTGAGTTTGAGTTTGAAAATGAATCGATTCTTGTAGCACATAAGTTAAAATTCTATTTCTTAAAGCTTTTCGCAAAATTAAAGGTGCTAGAGGAACATTGGTATAACTTCAGAGTCATTTAAACAAGAACTTAGTTTAATGATAGAGGATTCACACCTGGATGTAAGCATTAGGATAGCAAGCGTTGATACGCATCGTCGATCCCCTTGTGAAGAATCTTAGCAATATTTCGTGAAAATATTCCGGAACGAAAATACGTTTTATTCCATATTTACAAGTGCTGTATTATTGAAACAATTACTTTTGCAAATGAACAAGTTAATCAAAGTAAGGTTAAATAAATTGTTAGTGTATTTTTTACTGTTTTTTTCGAGCTTAAACTACATTTAGTTTTAGTAGGTTCTTTTATATTTATAGTCATTTGCGCAATTTATTGAAGTCATCAATTTTAAGACGAGTGAGATTCAGGGGATTCCTCTTAGAGAAAGACTTGACTAAAAAGTTTAGCAATGACGTGCGTAAGTTTTCCCATAACTATGAAGGTTCCATCTTTTTTTTTTCAAAAAGAATAATATAACGTTTCTAAGTGTTATATTTATTGCTTAACTTGAATTGCTTTAGGCTGTTTCATTAACACTTTAAATGAATTATTTATTATTTTACATCCTACTTGAAGTTTCCAGAACATTATATTCCATATAGTTTTCTATGTGTGTGTATGCGCTTGAATGTAAAAACAAAAAAAGTAAAGGAACACAGTAATATTTTCACCATTCTCATACGTTCCTAAATCTGCCATGCTAAACCTGACCGTTGATTTATACCGAGAATCTATCAGCTTGTTAGAGGCAGGTAGATCTAGTGCGAATGTGAAAGCGTTTCTCTTATTTTCTTTTTGTTATTCAGGTGTATGGGCAAATGGAAAGCTTGAAGCATTATTTGGAATCGATATTTGGACAGGAAGGTCCGTTAAGCTTCAGAAAACTTCGAGACAAAATACCGAAAATGAGATTGGGCAGAAACACCCAAGAGAATGAGCTACTCAAATCTCAAATCAATAAATTACCTTACGCAATAGAAAACAAGTCTCGATATTCGATTGCTAAAGGAAATATTGTTTAGATGTAATTGTCCATACAACAGGTGCCACCGTTGGACATGAAATTATTGTACTTAAGGTTGGGACGTTTAGCAGTAACAAAGAGATGGAAGAAACATTTAACGCCCTCCACCCTAAACAACATTTGTAACGCGCTTCTCCCCTAATACAGTAAAGTATACATTTAACCGTTCAATCACTGTAACCAACCATTCAATTATTTTAATTACAATAAATTAATTCTATTAAAGCAGCAATCTTTATTGAACTGGTTAGATTTCATCTAAACAAAAAAGCATTTTTCATCAACATTTAATTAATATGCAAAATAGATAAAATTTATTATCTAAATATAAAACTAGGCATATCAAAATTTAATTTTCAGATTCGATTGAAATACAAATTAGAAATATGTTTTCAATTGGTTGATGCAAACGGTTTGCTTTAAGCTATGTGTAAAATATCATTTTAGCAACGTGACTGCAATAAATAAAATAGTACTTTTTATTACGTTTAATCCAACAAATCAAAATAAGCAAATCTTAATCACGTAAATCAACAACCATTTTAGCAGATGCGGTTTGATGTAATTTGAATAAATTAAATTAATAAACATATTATTTGAATTACTGTGATAGAACAACATATAACTTGACACTTTTATAGTAGTCAACTTAAAGAATTGGATGTACTCTTGAGGATTATAAAAAAATAACCCAAGAGATATATATCTACAAGTGGCCTTAAATACTCAACAAAAATTTACAATCAAATAATCATTTGTACTATCGTTCAGTATGATTTATAGATCTGTATTAAATAAATATGAATTTAAAAAATATTTCTAATTAAATTCTTTAAATAGAAATATATTTATTTTAAATGACATAAATTTAATACAAAAGCATATTCTAATTATAACTTTAATTCTACTTTAAGTCTACAGGTAATTCTATTAAAATATTAGAACAAAGTTTTTAAACCCAATTATAGGATAAAAAAAATATTAAAATTTAAACAATATTGAAATCCGTTAGACATGATATTAGCATAACTCGCATTTGCCTAAGTTTTTAATATTCGCCTATAAAATTTGAACAATGTAAATGTTTTTAACAAATGGTAGACAATTTAGAACACAAGCGTCTCTAAGGAGACCTTCTGGCAAGCTTGATATTAAAGGACAATTATCTTACTATGTAATTGGATACAGTACTAATGCCAAGCGATTGGGTAGAAATGCAAAGGGCAAAGATGTAGTTCTCACATTATATCGGAATCATCTCTGACAAAGCCCTTCAAGACATAGAAGATCGCTTAAATGGAACAATACGCAGCTTAACTTCTATAATATTAAAAAGTATATTAAAAAAAATAATTTTTTTTGAAGGTTATTTTATAAGTTTTCCCATTAATTATATTCGCGTCTTATGGAAAAGCATTTACGAGAAAAAGTTTAGATTATATGCAAAAGGAAAAATATTCTCCTGAGACGACCAATTGAGAGTATTTATCTTAAGCATTTCATTGCTTATAATAGCATCCCAACAATGTGCTATCAATATTTTAGAATTTTCATTTGCATTCAAAGTAGATTTGAATGAGATGCACTTTGTCTAGTAACTATAAAACTAAAGTAGAACATCTTATATACAATCATGTAATTAGAACAGTTAAGTTTACAAATAAAAAAATATATTTCGCACATTTAGTCGAGTGTTGTTCTGGTATTGAAACAATAGTAAACTAAAGATTGATATTAAGGTGAGAATTAAGTTCCAGTTTCAATGCGTATCCTACGCTTTACCCTCTGTCCGTTACGTGCTCATATTAATTACAGCTGACGTTTTCTCATTATTCAGCTGTCTAAACTTTGATGGAGATAGAGACGGGCAACCTTACATGCCTTTACCAAGGACTAATACCAAGGATACTAAAACAACCAACCAAAACCACATCAAAAAACAAACTAATTATTATTGTTTTAGGTTGACATTGTAAATTGAAACTTTTATTACATAAGAAATTGAGGAAAGTCATTTTCTATAAGTATTTTAAATATTTCAAATTTAATTAATTCACTTTTCATAGCTTAATTTAATTTATTACCAATTTATATTAAACTATAGGATCAATATATTTCGGTAAATTTACAACTGAATAATATAATATATAAAAGAATAAGTGTAGCGAAACTCAAACATACAACTAAACTTAATTAGTAGTTCTGTATCTATGAATGAAAGGAGAGAGATATCTCAAGAAGTTTGCATTGACCAGTAAGTTAAATTAATATAAGTTGTTTCATTAATGATATCGCATACTAAGCAGAACACCAAGATCTAGATATACTCTATAAAGTGCATGCATAGTAACCAATTACTTTAATAATAATTAATTAATAAACGCAGAAAAATAAAGTTTTATGCATTTAATGTGAACATGTTTAATAATTTTATGTGCAAAGAAGTTGGTTAGAAACTTAAATGGGATAGCAACCAAAATCTTAACCAAAAACTTGTGGTAGCTACGCAAAACCCTTTCCCTTCTAACTATAACGCAAATTTGAAGCTTAATTCCCAGGAAAGGCTGTTAAAGAAATTGTCATTTCGGACACAATTAAATTTAATTGAAATAATTAGTTTGATTTATTATAATAAGATGAATATCTTTAAAGAACTAAACTTTATTATTTAATGGTTTGGCTTAGTGCAATACAATGTATTTTTAATTTATTTTATTAACTATTGTAGACTAAATAATATATAAATTGTGTAAGACATAAAAATGTTTTCTAATTTTTTATGATTGTATTGCAATATTTCAATCAAAATTATTAACACCACTTGAAATAAAGTTGAGTAAATGGAGGGTGCGTATGCAAAGAATAGGTTTGGTAGTTTGTCATGCCTAATCGCAGTAATATGTCTTTGTTCAGATTCCAGCACAGTGGAAACATGTATCGTGCAAACGGCAGCGTGTACTGGCAGCACGATCAGCACATATCCATCGATCTCTTCGGAGATTACGCGGCGACGGGTTCCGCGCTTAAATGTGAATTTACAGGGTCTCTCTACAGTAGTGTTCACGATATTCTCTTGCTAAGTGCAAGCGTTAGACACAGTCACAACAGCACTAAACTAGACTTGAAACTTCATATCATGGTTGAATTTGAAGCTACTCTCATTAATAACGTACAGATATAATATACACCAAAACCAAGATCAACACCAACCTGAACCGCAAATGACTTAAATCTATAGCATGGAATTATTTTGCTTGTGCATGAATTCATGCAGAAGATAGCTATAACAAGTTTCCCTCAGATCGATGAGGATTCGCATATGAAGAACCTAACTGGCACCGTTACTCTCGTTAGCCCTTTCAAGGGATTTAACAAAGGGCTGCTCGTCAGTAAGATTTACGTTACTAACTCCAGAGACCTGCGAGAAGTAGCCAATTTAAACCAGGATCATAGAGAATTCAACGAACGCATTATATCGTATACAGATATAGCATTCAAGGTATAAATAAGCACATGAATATTGCTTGTGGTTATATGAAAATTAATTGCACAATTCCCTGTTTGTGAAAAGGTCATTTCCACTCATTATCAAAGTAGCAGTTTGTCTTTAATCGAATTATTTCAATTTTAAAGATATCAACCATATAACTCTTATAAGATCTTGATAATATTCAAACCAGTCAAATAATATTTCATAACCAAAATTTATCATTTTAAAAACCCTTTGTTTAATTTTTAATTTATATAAAAAAATATTTTATAAAAATAAATATGTATAAATGGTTTTTTTAAAACAAATTCATTTTTAAATATAAATAAAGGGTTGAACTTTTTTGCTTGTGGCATTCGTTCCCAGTTTGGCATTATGCTAATGTCAGTAAGTTTAAATACTTATACAAGATTTACACTCCTATCGAAGATTTTGAAGAAAATGGCATCGTTGCTAAACTCATATTCAAAGAAGGTTTAGACTTCTAACTTTCGAGCAAGTTTGAAGAAAGGGAACTTTTGTATATATGGACATGTTATGACTTTCCAATCTTTCATCTTAACATAGATTGATAATTTGCTTAATTTACGTAATGCCCGAAGATCTTTGCGATCTCTACTAAGTAACATGCAGCAGGAAAGTTTGCCACTGTCGTTTATCGATCGTACGCGTTCCATGTTAGCTGGAATCTTTAACCACAATCTAAGGCCCCTGTTCACCTATCTGAATCTATATTATTACTATCACTATCACATTTAATAATCATATCCATATAATGTCCCACTAACTTAATCTATTATTTTTTAATCAGAAACCTTAATGGATATTATGTAAATAAGAAAATTATATTTACGACATGATTTTTCTAATAATATTTTTCATAACATATACAAGATGAATTTTGATAGTATGTTGATGTTACTACATGTTCTTTATGTATTATAGAACCAACTGCAGACTCACTTACTTCACCACCTTTTCCGCATTACCTAATGCTCATTTTAACAAACAGCTTTTAGTCATAATAAATTTTATTTAAATACATTTTACAATATTGAAAATTGAAAATTATTTAGGCTCATTTTTATTACTGAAAGAGCTGAGCACTTTCACACACATTTTCATATTTATATATTGCTGAAAAGGAAGATTATATAACGTTGTTGTGTTTAAAATAGCAAAGACTAAAACATGTCTCATTACAGTAAACTTATACACTTAATGCTTCAACATTATACTACAACTTACGTGCCTTTAATTCGCTAAAATAGTAAATGCTGTTTAAATAACATTCGCCTTTTTATGCAGATAATTTCTATTAAAGTAAAAATAATTTTTAATTAAAAAATAATATCTTCGTAATAATTCCCGTTGTGCAAATAAATATTATATGTATTTATAATGGCTATGGTATTGATCAAAAAGTCTGTGTTTACAATGTCGTGGTCACATTAACGCTGCCCTATGGCAAAGCTGAGCTTAGGAGACGAATTCGATTTTACCGTAAGTTTATATATCAGGCTATTTTAATGCAAATCCTATTCAACTGCAGCGATACTGATAGAATTTATCATTGACATATTGATCCCCATCGTTTTCAGGACGTATTCACAATGAAGAATCGGTTAAGCCTAAGCACGCCTTGCCCAAGTTACAAGCTAGTTACTTCCAACTACGATTTCAGGATAATGATGGGCCATCAATATCGTCTTGCCCTCGACTTCCACTACCTAAGCGAGAACCATTGGATAAAGGTGGAATTGACAGAACATTGCCATTAAGTTGGATTAACTAAAGTTTATTTTTCCAAGACGGGAACAGTGCCTTATTGTATTAGCCACAAAAGTACAAGAAAAGAGACTCAATTTATAATAAAACAGTCAACTTGTTTACTTTCATTCTAAAATTTGATAAAATTTACTTGACAAGAGCTTTCTAAATGAACTGCCTAAATAATATTATATACATCCAGTAAGATTAGCAAAAAGACAATAAAATATTATTTTCAATTATTAAAATAAATTGTTTATTAATTAATAGAATCAAATGAAAATAAAATGAGAATCCTTTTAAAAATTTATAATAAATTGTTTTAAAACAAAAAAAAGCAATAAATTTTTTATATGAAATAAAATAATTCATGCTTGAATTGTTTGATAATCAAAAGTTGCAACCAGATGGCAATTCAATACTTATCGACACCCTTTCTAACCCATAACAGAAACAATTCACTGTGCAAGCTTATCTGGATCCCAGCAACTTGATACGCGCGACTTATTTAGATGTATGCGCACATATTTACATATCTTATATATGCGACTACTGCAGCCTTTGAAGGAACATATATCTAGGCGTGGATTGATACATTTTATCAACTTCTTGAAACTCTATTTGGATATTAAATTATAATTTATACAGAAACTAGTTGCGAAATGTATTTATTTAATAAATTCAAATTTGAAAATAGAATTCAAATTTAGATTTATATTTTGATGAGCTATGTGAATGGAATAAATTTTTTATTAATTATTTATGCATAACATGCAAATCGATGTACGATTATTAGATATAAATTACAACGCATTGTGGAATGCTAGAGCGATATCGTCATGGAATTAGAAAAATATTTTTTGACTTGAAAAGTTGAATAGAATGCCATTATAAAATACTTGAAAATAATGCGAACATGCTAAGCTTTCAAATATCCTTTTCACGTTCTAAACATTTTCGTATCAATTTTCACCTTTCTTCATTTTCTTATCTTAATCAGTTTTGCTTAAGGAGTTTTATTAAAACAATATAGTATGTAATAAAAAAAATTAATAATTTAAAGTAAACTTATAAATGTTGTTTTAAAAATAATGGATTTTGTGGATGTGTAAAGAAAAAATTGCGGTGAGTCGTATATTAGCTTTACACCCTTTCAAGGACTAAAAAAAGAGTAAACTTGGCTTAGAATTACATGCGACCGGTGAAAATGTTTTAGCCAAAATTAACCTTCAGTTCTTCCCATTCGCATTAAAACGAAAGCAACCGTTCAAGATAACGACTTAAGGGCAGCTCTTACACTAGAGTTTAATGGAAAGAGGTTAGTACACAAGATATGTACATTTGCATATTATGACATCGATAAAGATGTATAATGTGCTAATGATTTTAGACATATTCTCAACTTTAACGACTCTATATATAGTATAGACAAAAAAAAAAACAACCTGAAATGAAGGTATAAAATGAAAGCAAATGAAATGTTTAAAGCTGCGCTTTAAAAGTCTAGCAAAGGTTGTTAGTTTAAATTTAATTTATTAAATGAAGCCACAAAATCATGGTAACTGCAAAATTGCAACAAGGCAGGAAATTTAAACAATTCACTACTCGCATAGCCAGTCCGTAACGGTAACGTTTAGAAGTTGAAATTACAAGTAGGACATATCAATTAGCATTTAATCTAGTGTACAACCAAATTTTATGTACCAGACAAAGACCTAGCATGCAATCTACAAAACATTCAACATTAATGCGCAGGCCGACGGAAGTGATGTTAACAAGAGTATTGCGATTGAACGCCTTCAGAACATTCAACTAAGGGTATTTTTCAAGTAAGTAGTTGCTATTGCTGTGACAACAAGTTGAAATGGCAGAGAGCTATAGATACACTTTATGTTAGTGACTCAACACCATCAAGTACTATAAACATTTCATCCTATACTGTTTGTTTAATATTGATTACAATTGTATTATATATCCGAAAATTTCATTAAACACGCTTACATTGAGAGATTATTTAGTTCGAAATCATTTAATTGTAAAATCAATGTTGTTGAAATATGTATTTTCCGATTATGCATTAAGATATATGGGAGCCTGTGGTCTAGTATTACTCTCACCCTCATGCTTGGTGATAGAATGAGGGTGCTCTAAGCCGAAACATCCACTCGTAACATATAACCTTACAATTTGTCGCACACAGTAAAAAGATGATTGATTTAAACAATCCACAACGCCTACCAATCTACAGCTTTTAGCTAGACTACATTCAGTGCAAAACTGTTAGGCAGTCCTATTATGCACGAGCTTTACTACTGACTGCTTTTCCACATTTCACTGCGTTGAGCTCTGATGCTCTCTCCATGCTATAAGTATTAAATATTCAACTTTCAGCCACTCTACATATCACCACCACGCGCTAGCGTTTTATCACCACATTCTATTCATTTAAGTGCTGCTGCTGAAAATCACATGTCACATTGAGCAGATATGAAAATAACATATTTAAATATAGCAAATTTATATAGAATATTCTAATTTAAAGTGATTCTCCAATAAAGCCTATTGATTTTCTTTTTAAATAGCATTTTTCTAATGCAACAGCAGCGGGGTGCTAAATTTTATGATCTGGTAGACTCAAAAGCAAGCTTTAAAAGCATCTGGTGGTGGCTCTTGTTTGAGAATATGAGCGTCAAATTAATTGGCAATTATCAGAAGCTCAATTACAGACAAGAAGCCGCAATTAATGCATTCTACATCAATCGTAACAAAACGTTTACATCGTTGAGGGTTTGCTGGTATTCTAGATATAAATACAATGAACGAGCGTAAAAAAATGAATGTACGTTTTACGAAATAAGGTTAATTAGTTTTAGGTGTTTAACTAACAAACTGTTACAGCAATTCAACTAATTTGACATTTGATTGAACGGGTCCATATACGTTGAACGTTCAAGCAAATATGTTTTTCTACCTAATAAAAAATACAATTTCAAAAACAAAGCATTCACATTATTATGCAAATTGAACGCATCTCCAGATTTATTTATTTAATGTATTTGGTTGTATAGAGTATATTTTATAAAAATATCATCTTGAAATGTAAATAGAAGCAAAGTCATCTATTTGGTTACCACAACAGTTATATAATACATTTAAACGTAGATATATTAGTTAACTAAACAGATCCGGCTGAAAATTATTTTGGCTATGCAGATTTTCATAGTTTCAAAGTTTCAAATTTTAGTTGAGAAATTAATAATCTTATACTGACTTTATACAAAAACTTATGTACTCTCAGCATAATATTAAAAATAATATCTAGAATTTAGGATAATTTTTCTCTATTATTTCAAAAATTAAAAAAAAAATTTAAATTTAAATATCTAAATATTGTATATACATATGTGTAATTATTCTTAATACGCTCCTGTTATATAAAACCACAATCATGTGCGCAATTATGTTGATATTCTCAAAAACAACATACCTAATATATGTTCTCTATAATTAGCTACTAAATTCAAACAATAAGAGGTTTGAATTGTTAACATGCCATAAAATTTGACGTAGTTATAGTTTCTCTACATATTATTATAATAGAAAAGAAAAATATTTAATTTTGGTGATGATAAGTATTTAATGCAGCGGTAATAGACGCTATCATAATTAAATTTAATTTATAGACTAAGAAATCAATTTCGAACAATTGAAGAAATGTGAATGTAATATATCTTTTGATTAAAATATACGTTTTGCTAATAATAATGACTTAACAAGGATTTTATAGTGTTAGGAAACATGAACGGATTTGTATATAGCATGATGTCGTTCAGCGAATCTCAATGATATATACGAAATAAATTTACAAACTAAAACAATTGCATTTGAAATTGTTCAATAACTGTTCAATTCAATATTACAGCAGAAGTGGATTTTTCTTTTTTCTTGTTTTAACATAGTTTGGTGCACAATCGTTATATTCAGTTGTTTTGGCAGAACAATACTGTGCTTGCTTAACTCAACATGCATAACAACCTTAGTTGAGGAGTTTGTTGGAAAGGAAACAAAAGGATTGTTACTTGAGAAACCATTGACCACCAGACATATAATATAAGTAGATTATGAGTATATTCCAAGCACAATTACTAAGATGCGTTTCATATATATATAGAACGAAATAACTTTTAAAAGATAAATATTTTTGTAAAACTGTTCGTATGTTAGATAGAGTACTAAAATTTAGGAAAGGCAAGTATAAATGCTTGTCAGAATCGCGGGTGGGTTCCAATAAGGATACGATCCTCTTGGAACTGGAGAACAAGTTAGTCCCCATCGGCGCACACTACATTCACAGATTCGAATACACAGCGCGCCAGGGGACGGTTACAAACACGCCAACTATAGTGGGTGCATCAAATAAATCAGAGACTACTGGATTTTGTACTACCGTAATCTATAACCTAACAGTTTTTCTCTTCTACCTCTCAAACTGCCTTCACGACACACACACACACACACACACACACACACACACACACACACAACCCCTCAATTGTCGCTACCAATATATTTTATGAGTATTAAATTTTTTTTATACGAACACAAAAGGGAAAAATCTATTGTGTTGACGTCTTATGCAAAAATGCATTTAACAAGAAAATTATTTAATGTTATGTTAAATTATCTCTACAAAGTTCCTTCTTTATAAAGTATTTCAAAAATATATCAAAAGTAAAAATAGCGTCTTATGGCAAGTCTTCCAGAACGAATTGAATAAAATTCGCCATTACTTCAGTACACAAGTTTAGAGAAAATTTTATTATCAGCATAATTACGATAAACATTAATCAGAGTGAAGCTTAAGCTAGCCCTACATTACTCACTCTATTACAATCAACCCTACTAATATTAATTAATTGATTTAAAGTGCAAATTAGAGTTTTGTATGTAGAGGAATGATCATAAAAATTGATTTGAAACTATACTAATACAAATATTATCAAATAAAAAAAAAGAAGAAATTAATTACCTTAAATAGACCTGTCACAAATTAACACATATATCAAAATTCACATATCAAAACTCTGCACAAGCACCAGTCTGAAATGAACGTAGACTGTTGCTATGCTCATTTTATTTGCTGTTTTGTTCTCTTATCAGTCTATATAAAATCGACATTGAATTTTTTCTAAACAGAATTTTGAACAACAATAAAATATAACATAATGTTAAAATGTATCGTATTGAGATGAATTGTAAGTACAGAACAATTTAAAAGACAAAAATTTCATTTTATTTAGTTTATACTAAAAAAGAAAAATTTAAATTAATAAAAAACATTTTTTATAATTAAAAAAAAAAGAAACTTTTATAAGTTTGATAAGTTTGAAAGTAATTTTGATAGCATTTTGAGTTTACGAATATGTTAAATCTTAAATTGAGTGGACAAAGGAATTATCGAAAATTGGTGGTTTGTTTTGGTCTCATGTTAATCTATTTCATATAATGTTCTAACATCATATTTCACAATGAGATTTAACCTTACTAATAAGACATGTGCAAGTGCCACATATGATGTTAGCACATCTATATTTCACATTACCATTGTTCGTCTAATTAACATAGTTTTGATAGGTCGGACAACATGAATAGACAGCTTTGTAATTCAGCAATAATGGTCCATGCTACCGGCTCCCTAATCAGTGTTTACCGCCGTAATTGCTACGTGTGTTCTTGTATGAACAGATGCTGCACATCAACGATGTTTTCAAATAAATTCACAGCACCGTATTCCCCACCATGGAAACGCCAGAAAACGGCCACTATTTATGCGCTTTTTTCACATCGCTGACGAGTTTGATACTTTTATCTCCATCACTCAATATGGCGATATATCTATCCAGCTGTATACACGAACCGCTATTGATTTAAACTTTGGTACATATCCCGAGTGATGAATGTGAACTGAGTCCAACCATCTATTCGACCGTTTGAAACATGAACGAACACTGTAGAGAAAAACAAACGGACGTTATGCCGGACACAACTCATAAGCACGCTCTAGTTTGTGGCAGATTGCGATTTCTCCCTAATCCATACCGATGTGAATTATTACCAATTTAAACTTTTCTAAATGTTATATATTACTCTAAATCTTACGAACTCTTCATCGTTAATTCAAGTCACCTATATTTTAAAGAAAGTGTACTTTTTAATAAGCGGAGAGAAAAAACATCGCATGCATATTTAATGTTCCAGAAAACTATTTTTCTTGCTTTACACAGAAAATATTAAAGCACTCATTGTCTGCACAATCATGTTTCATTTGTAGAAGCGCATTTACAAATATTAAAAACTAACAATTCCAACAACAATACATTTAAGTTGTATCATTAAATATACCACTGACTGCAATATATTTTGTCAAGACGTTGTGTAATTCTCCAAAATCAGAATTAGGGCAAACAGATTGGATTGTTTATTGCACATAGACCCACTTAATACGAGCAAAATAATAAATAAACTTTTTAATAAGAATCAACTACACAGTAATAAAATAAAATACCTTAAATATTTTGGGGTAAAACATAGAAAGCTCAGCAAATACAGATGAACGTATCGTATCCAGAAGTAAACTTTACGGCCCAAAGATCGTATAACATCAGCAGCTACTCTTTATCATTTGAAATGTCTTTAGATTGGGACAAAGAAGTAGAAGAAAACAAAGAACAGTTCAAGAAAGATTCGATTGGAGCAAGACGTACAACATCGAAATCATCATGAACTTCGGTTGGAATTAAAACTTCCTTTCTTTCGACAAAAAAAGGAGAGAAAAAGTAACGTAAAAGGAAAGAAAAATTGTCAACTAATTTCAATTTAAATAATTTGCTATATTTTCTAAAACGTCAGCATTTTAAGATCGTAAGAGGCTAATTTTATCACAAATTTAAAACTTTTTGATTTGACTACCGCTAGCCAACAAATCTACAATTAGATAGATATACTGTAAAGGGTTAATCATTCCAAACGCAGCTCGCTTCCAACTTCATTTCAACCAAAGTAAATATACATCTTACTCATTCATAATTGTTTTAAATATAAGGTAGTGAAATGATATCTATAATGTTTTCATGCATATTCTACAAACGAGAAACGTATATTTATTATAGCACATATAAAAATGTTTTGATAACGTCACTTCCAGTTACTTAAAATCCCTCTATAAATTTTACAAATTAGGATCTGATAACATTTTATGGTTAAACCCAACATAAAAGAAGACATAAATATTTTAGCTTTTGCGGTCGGTCCTTAACAGAATTTATTTTAATTATTGTTACCAACACATACAATAACTTTCTATAAATAAAATATATATAAATTTATGATGAACTCTTCAGTTTTATAATTCATAAAATGTTAGGTCATTTCAGTTAAGGTAAACTATTTAATTATTTTTATGTCCACATGTGTACATAAATATTATAGAAAAGGAAAACAAGAAATAACAAAATATATATATATATATGAAATAAGTTTGTAAAAGTAGAAAACTGTGCGAATTGTCTTATTTGTAGGATAGATATGCTGGAAACTTCCCTCTTTACACCGCAAACGTATCAGCCATACACGGGAAAGACATCAACGCCTCTAGAGAGTTTTACCTCAATTTCAGAGAAAAGTTACTACAACTCGATTTTAACAAGACTACAGGTATGAATAATTCTTAAAAATGTCTAACTTTTTAAGGAGTGGTCTCACAAGTAATATTGTTTGGAAATGTTTTTATCGGTATGATTTACAGTTGAAAGTCAAAGCTTACACATGTTTGAGTTCATTCTGTACAGAAACACTCATTTTGATATTTAACAGGATTATCCTTAAACGCAAAATATCTCAAATAGCTTAACATCAAAAGATTCATTTAATATTACGGAACTCAACTACGGCATGACATTAAACAAACAAAACTAGTAGACAATCTTTTTGCAATAAATATCATTACTGATAATTAGAAGGACATTTATGGAGAATATCTCAACTTAGGTGATGCGTAACATTTGCTGAACCATAAAATTCGTTTATATGAGAAACTTTCACGATGAATTTAAGTATGTAAAATGATCTAATCATAATACTATATAACTTTTTCTTGCAAAATTACTTTTAAACAAATTATATATCTTTTTTAATACAATTTAAACGAAAAATCATTCTAGGTTTAAACAAGTATATGCAATAACTATCAAAGATTTATTAAAACAGTTCTGTTTGCGAACAGGAAATCGTCGGTAATCAGAGAGGTAACTAGGGTTTTAAGCGCCACTTTGCGTAAAATAATACTTTTGAAAATAAGTTTACTTATTTTATAAAAATAATGGATGTTCAAATTTGCACAAAAACGCAATAGATAGATTTAAATAACAATGACAGTTTGAAGTTGTGCAAAAATATGCCATAAATGCTTAAGATTTAAGGCATTGCTTGACTTTGCAGACATTACTGTGATTTAGCTCTGTAATCATACATTTAACCCTACAATATCGTTTAAACCGACATTATCAAATCAGAACAAATATACATTCGTTTGTTATTACATGTTTAGGTATGCACGAATTTAATCTATTCGCCACATAAATATGTAAACAAATTGATTCAATCTGTTAGACAAAAAAAAAGAATACATAAATAATGTATTTGTGCTAGATTGTTATAGGTCCTACGCTTCCACCATTATTTTTATAGAAGATTGGCGAATCTATATTTAAAATACGTTCTTGTAATATTGCTCTCTGGATATGTATGTATATAAATAATGTTCTTCCTTCGGGATTTGAGAGTTATCGAAGATGATTTGAAAAAGCTGAAAGTTTCCTTAAACAATTTTTATTATAATACAATTTATGTAAATTTGGTCAGTTTATGCTAATGAATTTTAGTATTAGAAATTGTCAGCAAATTTGGAAAATTATTAGTGAATTTGGCGAGAAAGAAAATCCTGAAGGGTATGTTAGCTTATAGATAAGGTTTCAACTAGATTGGAAAGTTATTTAGAGTCCACAAATTATCAATCCATTATTTTCTAGATTAAGAGTTGCTATAAAAATTCGGATGAGTTTATTAATGGATTTCTTTCACCATTTCTATAAAATAAGCTAGAAATATATAATAATATATAATCGACATTTATATTAATATAGAAGGTGAGGTAGAAAATTAAAACGTACAAATTATTATTAGACAATTGGTAGAAAACGTTAACAGCTATCGAAGGTTCGTTAATAAAATTCACCCATTATGTGGAAACGATTACGTGGAATGCGAGTAAGAAGGTTTTAGGTTTGTTAATTGCAATCAAATTGAACCACAGCGCGTGACGTTCAAATTGTTTTAGACTTTCTATGTATTTGAAATCATTTGAAACACCCGCATTTCAGCTCAATTTTCAATGTGTCATAAAGATTTATTATACGTACATCAATAAATATGGGCGATGTTTAATTTGATGCGTTAATTGAGTTTAAATCTATCGAGTACATAGATTGTAGGTATAAAATGAAATTTCATACGCTTTTTGAATGGAAACTAACAAAAAATTATTGAGCAAACATATACAATGCATAATAATTTTTTTTAGCATAATGGAACTCTGTTAAAGAAGTTTTTATTGGAATTTTCTTTTAACCTGACTCTTGCGATAAGAAAGCATTGGTATATTGATATTCGGTCACCACACGAGTAAATCCTTTAATATTGAATTCCTAAGACATGTAATCTGCACATCAAACTTAAGCTTTTAATCTATAATTATTAGATATTGGTCTATAAATAAATATTTCTATTTAAGTGGATATACGCAAGTCTTTTAAGTAAATAGTTAGAAAATAAAGTATCAATTATTTTCAACTAAAATGCACCCCCAATTCTCAAGTTCAAATATTTTTTATCAATAAATAGACAAACAAACATTCAATTTTCTGGTTTATGCTTTGTACGCATTATGAAAAATGAAAGAATTAATCAGTAACAATTAATTGAACACTAGAAGGAATTAAAGAAAAAGAAAAGAATGATTAGAATGTTAAGAACAAAATGCATCAATTCATAATACTCATTCATCTGAAGTTGACAGGTTAAGGGAAGACTGCATAATCAAAAAAGATAATAAAATTGATTAAAATATGAAAGAAAATATTTGTTATTCAATAAAAATATTCGTACTTTATTTAATGTTCAAAATGATTTGCAAATTTATTTAAATCCTTTAACAGTTATTTGCTTTTCGAGAACAAATAAAAATTTAACATAAATAATAATTCTCTTCTTACTTTAATCAATTTCCTAAACCCACATTTATAATTTAAGTTATTAATTTATTTTGTACGTATTAATAGTCTTTAAGAAAATACGATAACTACAAAGCTATTAATGTTAACAGGAATGACTTTACCACCTTCAAATTACCGTTTCTCTAATTTCTATTACGTTTACAAACCTTCCATTGACCCTAACGACTGGTTGCCTCCTTTCAATGGCAAAATAAAAATACTAGAAGGAGTTCTTGATACAAAGTCTGATCATTAGACAATTTAATTCAAAGCACGTAATACCTTCCTTTTAGTTCTAATTTCTAAATGTTTCAGCACTAGCTATGTTAGTTGGATCTCAATATTACATCACCTTCGATCGTCAGGTTTACAACTTCTATGGAAAAGCTCTACTTATCTCCTAAAGAACGAATTTTTTGAACAGATAAAAACTTTTCTGCCAACTGTTTCCTATAACGAATTATCCAAATTCAAGTTGCTAATCTTAGTTAACGGATTTATAATAGAAATTGATAAATTTGTTAAATGTTAGATAAACATTGAGAAAATTATTATCAAATTAATCATTAAAGCCTGTTGCTCTTAAATAAATACGTTTTTCTATTAATAGATAAATGAGTGTCCCATATATTAGATTACAATTGATTTATAGTATTTCATTTAACTAAAACAAAAAGTTCTTTAAAGCGAAATTTTGAAACTATAAACAATCAACTCTAAGACTACTAAACCACAAAACAAAATGTAATAGATAGGTTTGTAGAAAGTTGGGCATTAGTAGATGAGTGTGCTTCACTTGAAAATCGAGCAATTGTTTTTCAAAGTACACCTAGAAACTTTAAACTTTTTTTTATTTTATTTTGGCTGCAGAAGCAACGTGTTCCAATTTAATACTTGCTTTGAACGTACATCCAATATTCCATATTAGAAAATGTCCTTTAATAATGTTAGTGAAGAAAAAAGTATGAAACAAATCTACATTTTCGCTTATATAAGAAATTATGTAGTTGCATGAAATAAGTAATCTACATTCAAGATGCGTACATTACATAAGTAACTAATACAGTTTCTACATTCTTTAAAAGTGTTTTTATGTAACTAATTGGTTCATTGAGTCGGCACGTGCCATACGTAATCGATATGATTGTTTGCGTCCCATAATATTAGACTGACGCATTGTTACAAGCAATTTGAAGTAAGTACTATATATTAACATAAAAGTGCACTGATCTTGGTTACATAATATACCGCAATAAATTACAACTCTTATTGTCATGACTAGATGAATGTTACTTAGTATTAGTGGACACATGTAACATACATATTTATAATCTCGATGTAATTTAGAGAATGGAATAGTAATGTTTGAGGGAAACATTCTATTTATAAAAAATTGCGTGCTTTAGAATAGGAGAATAGGTTGTCGTAAATATTATTATCGTAAGATTAATAAAGTTAATGTAGTGTATTATAGGTTTGATTATGTAATTTAAAAGATGCTAATATGACAAGACTTTAATTATTATATAACTTGATAAGAGATATTCTGTTGTGGTTTTCGTGAAAGTGGAGTGTAAGATCGACCGCGCAACGTTGTAATCAATAGTAGTTTCTTCATGGAGCACCGGTTGATCTCATCCTACTTTGATCACATCCCCATCGGTAATAATAGCTATTACTTTTAACTTTATTCTCTAAGGATTGCTATATCACATCTTTCTCACTTTACTTTGTACTTCGTGTTTATTCAATAAGATAAAATTTTGTTCCTCACACATACTAAATCATTATAATCGCATAGACTATTTTTATTCAATTGAATCAAACAGCATAAATATTATACTAATAATTTAATTAAGCAATATAAAAATTATAATTAATATATTTATATCATCTAGGTTATGTGATGGATTTTTTATAGATTCTTCTAAATTGATGTATGAAAAATAAATCTTTTTATAGTAAAAGTTTCTAATTCAGTCAACCCGCTTAATAGGTCCATTATTAAAAAAATGAGTGTTTATGTATAATAAAATGTACAGTCAAAGTTATAACCGAGTGACGTTGTTAACTAAGTTATATGTTTTGCCATTTACTTGCCGCTGTGAAACAATTCATTTAATATTACTATTTTAGCAAAACAACAAATTGCATATTAATTAGAAAAAAATTAAAATGTAAATGTAAATTACACAATTTGATTAAATAAATTTCGGCTTAAAAATGGACAAAATACAGTAAAACTCTTATAACATTTATAGTTATTATTTCATTAGATTTACTGTCCTGAATAAGTGGCATAAAGTGATAAATAAACTATGGAAATTATTAAAATTTAAAAATTATCCCAAATATACAGTTGGTCCGATAAACAGGTGGATCTATGAAGCGGTTTTCTCCATATTAAATTTTTTCTTAATTAAGTAATATACAAGAAATAAATAATATTAGGATTAAATGATTATTGATTTTAAAGTTAATATAGACGGTAATGAGCAAATATAGTATTAGATAATGTAAGTATTTACAAGTGAGGGTAGGTTCTTGTAGTTATTTGAAAATGTTAGTCACGCGTTCGTTGGGCAGGTGCCCTGCAATCCATATCCGTAGATTGTACAAAAGCAATTTGGAAACAGTTTACTAGTTGTCAGTGGGTTGTGTATGTCGTGCACGTAAGATAATATACGGTATATACATTTGCGTAATGGAGTGAGTAGAAGTGTGGGGTCATGAAGAAACCAATAGGATAATAAATCTGCAGGTCGCAATGACCTATAAATATAAAACTGCAAAACAATTTTTTTTTCCTAATTGCTTTTATTTTCTATTTTATTTCTTAGAAATACTTTGTATTCTACATATGAATAAAGAAAGATGAATAAGAAGAGAAAAAGAAAAGATAAATTGTAGAATCACGAACAAACAAAAATCTGAACATTTACTTCT
The DNA here is from genome assembly GCA_027574845.2 of Deinopsis erosa. Classification (NCBI taxonomy): domain Eukaryota; kingdom Metazoa; phylum Arthropoda; class Insecta; order Coleoptera; family Staphylinidae; genus Deinopsis; species Deinopsis erosa. Next base: position 20,207 of record JAODFZ020019424.1, read on the forward strand.
AACTAATTCTCGTTTTTTCGTTTGTTTTAAATGGATTTGCATGTAAGAAGAAAGTTAATTTCGATCAGTAAAGCACTGAATTTAAATGACGTACAAATCCGTAGAACAATTTGAAAAATATATCTAGCTAGCTAGTGTCAGCCATCGGTAGGCGTGTTATTAGATTCATATCGTAAATATTTACGTTTTGCGAACATTCTGGCTTCACATTTAATTTCGCTTTATTTTCATACGCACAACATTTAGTAGAGAGATTATTACAATTACAGTTTTCATTTAAAAGCGCGCTTTTGTTGAAAATCATTCGGAAGAGTAAACAGCAGTCCAGCCTTGCCTGTAATGCTTTAGCTGAATGTAAATTTTATATGATGTATGACAGTTTGCATGGAAAACAATGTACACTTGTATCATTACTTGTATAAATATGTTCATTCGTTACTTAGTTTAGATGAGAGTAATAACTTATTTATTGTAAAGAATTTTCTATTAAATGCATAACAAAAAATTTTCATTTTTCTATGTAATAGTTTAATTCAATATACTATTAAATTGTACTTATGGAATAAATAAAGTAAATAAATTTATTCCTCTTTAATGATAGGTAGAAAATCAATTTTTTATTATTTATGTGCTTTTCACTTAATTAAAACCGTTATAATCGTTCTCTAACAATTTTTTACGCTTATTTCCGTAATTTATCGACTGACTCGGTCTGCATAATTCCAAAGCTACTATGTTCATAGGATGTGTTTCCAGGTATGAAGATGAAATTAATTTTTTTATGCCACAAAAATACTAGTCTGTATTTCATAACTCCATACACAGGAAGTCGCATAATTTCCTTTCTGTAAGAGAGATTTATCGCTGTTCGTGTGACCAAAAACTATTGCTCATTGTGAGTTTGTTTAACTTTACAAGAACTACATGATGCGTATACATAAGAGCGATTCTTAGAATTTTGGGCAGTTTGCGTGCTTAATGCTAGGATTCTAAGATTCAGCTGCTGTTTTGTTATTTTAGTATTAGTTGTATTCACGCAGTCAAGACAAAAGAAGCAATGAATAAGAGATACTTTTTCTCCTCATACAGAAGGAAATTGTTTTGCCACTAGGCACACGAAAAAGACACCATGGGGTCGCGTTTTGTATCCTTAGTTATGGAGCACGTGCTGTTAGAGAACATTATGGAAAATTGCTATTTATGTATCGGAGCTTCCTGCGGTCATGTAGATGAGATCTGAAGTTTCTCGAAACTGACACACGTCGTGCTGGAATATTCATTTTTTGGCAAAAGCAATATCTTAATGTATATTATCTGTCATTAAATTATAAATTACTAAATTGTTGTGACATTAACATATAAATAACAATAAAATATTTATAAACACAACTAATCACTTTTCCTACTTATGAATATTGATTGATCTTTCGTATTCCCATTTTCTTAGATAATAATAATAATCAAATATAGTTTCCTAAACTATATAAGTACAATTAAATCACGTTCGAATTCAGATCCTTATAAGATCTATATCCTAAATCAAGAAACTACCCACCCACAAAATCGTATTGCTTATTAATTCAACATAACGTTATAATTCCACCGAAACTTGTGTTATTAATTGGTATTGAAATTAATCGTTGAATTTGTGGTACATTGCCAAAATAGATGAGAATTTCTAATTGTAACTTAATATATGTATATGTATACAGGGCGAGGAAAACGTTGCTAATTGAAAAAACAAAGTTGTGTTACGCATGTTGAATGGCGTAAGAGAATATCAAGCTCCCAGAAAATGTAGCATCTTCTGCCAAGAAACTTTTATCTGAAACATTTTCTACTAAATTCAATAATAACACAAAATTATAGTATTCTTCCAATAGTTTTTCCTCGCCCTGTATCAATGAAACATGCTACACATGCCTATGTATTAAATAACCACATAATATGAAACAAACTAATACAGCCTAGTATAATTCACAAAACAAAATAAACACAAAACATTTTTATTTGTGTGCAATGTGATTTTCATTGATGACAATATATTCACAGGTGGAAAATTGTAATTTTAATATAATTCCCATTGTGACTAAATCTGACCGGTGTAGAATAATTTCATTCTGTTTTGGACGAATGAAACATTGTATTTCAAATTTAGTTGTTACCTATCTATTTTACATATTGAATACATTCGGTATACACCAATATAGCGTATTATTAAATATCTTATTAGTTATATAGAATTCGAACAAAATAATTATAAATTGCAAGTTATTTTTAACTACATGATTGTGAAGGGACCGGTATATTTCATACCCTGGTGCATGCACTTTTATATAATTTAATTAAAAATACGCAATAAACTATTGAAATTTATAAAATGTAACTCAAAAAACTTAGGTATGCAAGTAAAATATCACAAAAGCGTATAATCTCTCTAGAATTATTTGAACTAACGTAAGTTAGTTTAGAGTTAAGTTCTATCCTTGTTTTTTGTTGTTTTTTGCACTTTCTTTTTACTAACAGTACTCTTAACACATAAAAGCTCTTTAATAATCCGTATAGATTTACACTTTACAAAGCACATAATAGTTAATTGCGTGACTAGCCAGTGTATGATTTGCCTGATAAGACAGCTACTTGCAAATAGTGTAAATTTCCAAATGATTCTGCTCATTATTTTATAGCACTATGAATAAATGAACATGACCATTTAACTGGAATTAAGACCATAACGATCCTTCTTGTTTTAATTAAATGTCTTATTAAACAAACACGAATAAATTAACAATATTATAAGTGACAGATTTGCGACAATGCGACAAACATCTATACTTGTTAAATAAATCACGTTATACTATTGTTGATCGATAGAATACGAGGCGAATTATAGATGAAAAGTACAAATTCTTGGTTTCAATTCAATTCAATATTCTCAGCAATTTGTATGAGGATATTACATAGATTTGTCATTCATTGTTTTTATGCTGTTCTTTACTCGTATATGAATTACATACTAAAAAATAGTATAATTTGTTTATGTTTGTTAATAACGAATAGATTGACTATAATAACATGCTCAACGTGTGTAATGAATCCCACGTTTTTGTGTGTTGCTGCAGAAAGTATTAAATGGCTATTGTTTTAAAATTTGTGGATATTTTAGTAGTAACGCTATTATTTAGATGGTTACATATGAAAGTGAATAGAATACTAAATAAAAAATTTGGTTAATAATGTTGGTAAATTAAATTTTACTCTTGTATGTTTGTATAATGTGCATACAAGTGAACTTATGACCACTTTTACGTAAATAATTGCTAAATAAACATGAAAACACTTTTAAATATATTTTTTCAGTTTAAAATTGATGTTAAATTTATAGATTTCCGGAAAGTTTAGTTGCGTTAATTGTACGTAATCAAAACATAAAACATGGTTTTATTTAATGTCCGTTGCATAAAACACAAAACATGAAAGCAAAGCAAGTGGTTGAAATTCAACTCGGAGTATTGGTAAACCGGGCCAAATCCACGTGGCTTGCTTAGCGGCCGGCAAGCGGTTCGCCACTCCCTGCGGTCATTCCCGCACTCTCTGCCCCCATGGATGGCTCAATGCACTTGAATCCACTCTTCGGTCCATTTAGCACTTCAATAAACGGAAGAAATAACTCCAATTTCATAAAACTACTAACAATAACTAATACCATCCGGTTACTGCACCATCCTTAATAATCTATCTATACAAAAACCTTATATGCGTAATTATGATATATCTAATACTTTTTGCCCCTAAACTAAAATAACAAATGTATAAACAGTTAAACTTTTAATTAAATTATAATTTAATTATACATATATTAGAACAAAACTGCATCAGACATAAACATAAGACCGCTAATATTTTCCGAACAATATACTTCATGTTAATTAAAATAATTATAAAATATCTATTTCTGGGGTTGAAATTTCTGTCTGTATATAATAAGTTTAATTAATTATTCCACAACTAAATATTGTTTCTAAAAAATAATATTTTGTAATTAAATATTAGCAACTTCTATAAACTACGCATAATAATATAAATTATTTTTTAATAAATAATATAAAGCAACATTTAATTAAGCTATTAAATAATCTATCGATTGTCACCATAGCACCCAGGTGCTTTATGTTAATAAACGTAATTATCAAAGGAGTACATTGTCCTTTTACTAAATTACGTAAAATTAAAGTAAAATTACTAATATCAATTTTTGAACTTTACATGTATCGTAAATTGTATCATTTTTCTTATTTTATGCATGATCAGAAAAGCGTACTAACATCCATATATTGCGTCATACTTTTTGTCACAAAAATATAAGAAAATGATATACATATTGAATAGGTATAACAATATTCACAATGCTTTTTAGTACTTTAAAAAGCAAGCTACTTATGAAAGAAATCTGTTCATTGAAGAAACTGCAGTTGAAAAGAATGTGCGTTATAGAATGTTTTTTTGTCATTTTATATCAAATATTTTATTAGTGGAATAATATAATGATACTATAAATATCTCGAATATACATAATTCGAAGTTTATTTTTTCCTAGAATATATTGAGTCTACTTTGAAATTGATATTTTAAAAAGATTACATTGAAGCGTGTGAAAATCTAAGCAATTTGTAAGATCTGCATGGATAGTGTCTGGATGTAAATGTGAACATAACGATAATAATGTTATTTGCAACCAAAAAATATGAGTGCATAAATCTTAAATAATAGATTTGTACACCATTTCAATTTTGTATAGATCAATATGCCAATAATTTATGTAGCACGAGTTAATATAAAATGTTTGTTATGTTGCTTAGAGCCTGTAAATCATGCATTAAGATACCTTAAGGCAGTTCATAATAAATTCGTTATCAATAGTCTAATTCGTGCTAAACTAGCTACAAAATCCAGTATGTCATCCCTATCAGGAACATCGGGCTATGCCAGTATATAGTTTCCGGCATCATCTATCGACAATGAATTTTAGATAAAATTTTCTGTTAAATTGGCATTTCTGATTTATAGAAATAATTTAATTTAAATATAATTTAAAAATAGAATTAATTCGAATAAAAATATTCATTGAAATTAAAGTGATTTGAGTGCATTAGAGCAGATAGCATCCTATTTACATTGAAGCCCTGTAAATTTAATATATTAGTAAAAGATTTCGAGTGAAAGAAGGGTGATAGCAAAGATGGTAGAAAAAGAAACTAGGGCTATTCAATGAATGTCGATTGTCGTGCATTGTGCTCGACACTTACTGCAGCTAACCAGGACTCAAGAATCATATATTTTTAGTGCTCTTTTTCCTTTTCCCTAATGTCATTCAAAGTGATTCTTTTACAATTACAAAGGCCTTGATTGAAACATTCTACATTTTATTCGAAAGCCACTATAAATTTCTGATATGTCAAAAAGGGTAAAATAAAAAGTTTAGATAATGAAAGGTACAACATAAAATGTAAAATGGATACATTGCAGAAATAGAGTCGACAACAGAAAGTCGTATAAATTCTATGCGGATATAAATTTTAGGTTGAATTGAGACTGGGCGTGGAACATGAGAAGTAGCAACGGCCAAGTAACTGGCAATCCACTACTCTCAGGACTTAGAAGTACTATTTGTTGAACTGAAGGATTACAAAACGCACCACGTGTGAATGAAAGCAAGTGCTAGAAGAGCCTTTAATAATGTTAATAATAGCTAATAATAACTACGATTTAATTTAATAATCTGTTATTGGTTTATATTTAAAATATTGTTCCATGTCCTCTAATAGTATACAAATTTTCCTGCACAAACAGGACAATTCCTTCTACAACACATATTCCAAAATCAGAACGCGTCACTGGATTTTACTCAAATACAAGGATATATCAATAGATCAGACCTTAAGATATATTGACGTTGGTCAGGAAAGAACAAGCATCACCCTTAGCTATATTGCTTCCAACATTTGAATGAAAATTGATTTTTTAAATTGAATTTTGTCTCTTTTTTTACCATTTCATATTAAATTTTATAGTATTTATTATTTGTTAAAACTAAAATTTAAACTAATAGTGCATTTTATACAATAAATATAAATAAAATAATCGCTTTAAAATTTATATTAAATTTTGTATTTTGCAGTATCGCAAGCCGTAGGCCAGAAGTAGGAAACTATAGCTAGTGAACATCAGGTTTATCTTGGATTTTGTCCAGCGGCACAAGGAATGGATAGTCTATCTGAGACCACCCTTACCTATATATTCTACCCTTAGGTGCATCACATCTTTGCCGTTACTTTTAAGCAGACACTATCCTTTACGGACTTTGGCAACTGCAGGGATTTTCTTAATGTTAGTTTGACTTTAATATACTTTTACATATATAGGATGTCTCCAAAAAAAAGGGATAAAAACAATTTTCGATAAACAACTAAATAACAAATTTATAAATAAATGTAATATTATGATAACGACGTCTTCATTGTCGTTAATGAATGTTGTAATTGCTGTTAGTCAAAACAATATTGGTAATATAGTAAATTTGTATTAATTGTATGTTTAATTACAATTACTATATTTCAATATAAATTATACAATAAAAATGATTAATTAATAATAATCATAATATAATGATAATATATTGCATATAATTTGTTTATTATATCAAAAATAATAATGCAAATTTAAAAATAACACGTAAATACTATTTGATATTTTATAACTGTTTGCAGATACGTCAAGAATTGTTCACACAACTATTAGGTGTGTACTAGGTGACACTGATGTACGACAATAATTTACGTGATGTATAATATAATAAATAATAAATGTTGTCAGATTTGGAAATGAAGTATTTGTAGCTTAGAAGATTTGTTCCTTCAAGAATTCACCAACTAGCAAGAGTACTTATTCATAAATATAACATTTCTCTTATTGTTGAAGGATGAAAAAAAGTGCAATTGTTTTGTATTTTTACGTAATATGGTAATAGGCGTTGAAAGTAAGCAAATTTAAAATATTCATTTGTTTTGCTAGTTTACAACAGATAATTAGATTTCCAAGATTTATACTCGTCTCAATTATAAAGGTATACCATTAACAATTAATTGCTTAATAACATATATAGCTCAACATTGAATATTTATGAATATGTTAGAACTATTTTTTTGTAATCCGAGATATACCTATTATGTTATTAGATATTATTAAATAAATTGAAAATCGATATTACCTTGAAACCAATTGAAATTAATTTTTTAAACAAAGTTTTGAAACGATTTCTATCTATATATTCGCAGCTAATTCTGCCAAACTTTTACTTTATTACCTATATTTTTTACAATCCTCTGCTTTTAACATTTTTTATTATTGTTTTCAAAAAAAGTGTTATGAAACTGTTTCCGAAATCTTTCATAAAAATTTTTAATTAAAAGACCATTAGTTTATATTTCGAAATAATGTTTCATATTACACGCTAAATACAAGTTTATAATTTCCACCATAACAATTGTAATTCCAATAAAGAAAATTAATTTTCTCGTTAACACGCGAAAAAATTGCGATATAAATGGAAATAATTGCTGTGTATAATTATTATGTTAATATGCGTACGCTAAGCAAATAGTAGTATTTCTAAAAGATATTAGTCGGGTTTGATGAGCGTTTTAATAATTTATATTGACAAATGAAAATAAAATTAGATTAATAAAAATGTTGATTGTTTTATATAGTAGATAGAAAATCAATAAGTGATAAAATATAAAGACGGCAATATGTTTGTGTTTATTTAAGTGATATTGAGTGTCTTATAAAGTTTTTGATGAAAGTAAGGAAAAGTGCGTTTGATGTGCGAAGAAGAAGCAGCAGCGGTTTCGTTGGTTGAGTGTGTCGTACAGCAGTGGCAAATGAGATATAATAAAGGGATGTCAGTGTCAAAAGTTGGTGGACAAACATGAAACAACGCTACTTTAATGATCCAATTGTTTATTTTCTAAGATGACATTTTGAAAAATTGAAGCATTAGTATTCGGATAGAGAAACACAGCAACCTCGGCAAGCGGTTAAAAGTCATGCCCTATGAGAATAAAGATACAATACAAGCCTTGACAACAGGAGATCTAGTAGAGTACAATCACAATCAAAGTTACATTTTGCTTACCTAGATATTGAAACTGAAACTAAAATAAACTAAATTATAGCATTTAGACTGTTGTAGTCTAGTCTAAAATAGTAGAGCATTTAAATCCTTAAAGGCATCGTGCAAGTGCACTTCTGCTATTGTTGAAATTGCATATTGTTTTCTTGAATTTGCTTAAATGCAAAGTGCGATATAATAAATTCTACTAGATATTCTATGTCGGAATTATATATGTGAAAAGCAAAGAGGCAGAAATCATGATTTATTTGCGCCAGGTATGAGAGGACAAGCTTATCGTTTGAATGATGGTCCTTGTTAAAAATCCGTAGCCTATTAGAGTGTCGGTAGGGAGCGCTCCGGTAAAAATACAGCTGTCCCATGAATATAGTAAAACCGCCCCCCTGCAGGCATGTTGCCTGCCGCGTGACTGAAAACCAGGGCTTACATTTGACTCTATGGGTATTTAGTTCAAGCCTTGCAAGGGTATGACAACAACAGCCTCTATGTAGATATCCACGTGCGCGGGATTTTTTTTTTCAGAAAATGAACATCCGAAAAAAAATAGGGGAACTTTAAGTTGATAAATGAAAGCACGAGTGGAAGACGTAATCGACGATTAGAATACTAATATGTCAGCGACTTGTAAGTGATTTTTTAGGTAATGTTCGTAGCGGTAAGAACTCATCACGTTCATACTAAGATTCCTTTAAAAGAATGTA
>JAODFZ020019515.1:0-12126 GCA_027574845.2 Deinopsis erosa
GGCGGCGGTGGCACATTTATACAGGAGAATCGTAAACAGATTTTGATTAGCGCATGGAAGCAAATTGCGCTCATTAAGGAGCCGGCGAATTATTTGAATTGTGCTGAACCATGGGTGCAGTACACCGTACAATATTTTATGGTATGTATGTTTGATTTACTGATAATAATAATAGGATATTTAGGGGACACCCTGTATATATGAAATATACAGGATGTCCCCTAATTAATTGATTTTGTTGTAGGCACGCGAAGAGACGAATATGATTTTTGGCGATGTGATCAATCATTTGAGCTGTGATCGGGCGAATGAGGCGCTACAGAAGGAGATGCAAATCATGTTGGAGAAGATATTGAATCAAAATGTCGATATGGAAGCGTTACTTACAATGGTTTCTATCCAATTCAATTTTTTTTATTTGTAGCTGTACTTTGTTTTTGTAGGAAAACTTTTTGCCCTTCATCGATTTATTTAAGCAGGGCCCCATCAAGGTGCACATCTGCAAATCGATACTCAACGCCTGCCAGCATTCAATAGCAACAATCACCGACCCGATACTAATAAACACTTTACTCTACCTGGGTAATGTGTTGCACGAATCGGTGAATGCGCTCACCTTTGACGATGAGCAGCGTCAAATTAGCGAAATAGTGTGCAGTATTGTGCGACGTGTTAATTACGAGAGGGATTTCGAGCAGCAGATGACGTTCTATGTGGAAGCGAGAGGGATGTTCTGTAATTTGTATGCGGTGCTTGCACAATTAGTTCAAGTGAGAGAGAGAGAGAGAGAAGCGCTCTACTAATCGATTAAGGGACAGCCTGTATATATGTATATGAAATATACGGGGTGTCTTAAGAATATTATATATAAAGGGTGTCCCCTAATAATCGATTAAAGCTACTAACTTACTAACTAACTGATTTTTTCAGTGTGTGAATTTGTTGGCGGTGAAGACGAGGAATATAGTGAATGGACATCATACACGCAAAACGGGCGCTTTTGTACGCGCCTGTGCCGCCTACTGTTTCATCACCATTCCATCGATCAGCTCGATTCAGATGCAGCTGGAATTGTATCTACTCAGCGGACAGGTGGCGTTATTTAATAATTGTCTGGGGCAAGGTAATTGTTCCCAAAATGTTTGTAACAAAAATCAATTTTTAATCTAACTTGTTGTAGCTGACGCCTTTTTTAAGGCAGCCCTAACGAATATACCAGAGTTGCAAAGCAGCGAATTAGTGATAGAGCGTGGTGGTGGTGGTAGTGGTGGATGTGATACCTTCCTCTTAGCGTATATACGCAAATTCTTAGCGCTACTCCTCATCGTGCCTGACAGTCCCGATAAAGGTGTGCTCAGTTTAATTCGCAATTTGCTGAACGTCTTACAGCACCTGCAATGGGACAATGCGCAATGCCTAATCGACGTCTATATGAATGTGTTGGACATGCTGGCGGTGATGGCACAAGAGAATTACCCCTACTACATAGATAAAGGTACATATATTACTTCTTAAAAATGACATTTTAGTAAACAAATCCAAGCGTTTCTTCTTAAAAATACAAGTTAACTTATTTCTATTTCCAGTTGAGAGTAATGATAAATTATACGGTTCCGATCCGAAATTTACGGCTGAAATCGATAAAATCTGTACGATTATACTGAATGAGATTCTGAATCGTATGAAAGAATTGGGCGGTGGACGTTCACAATCGCTAAACGCGCTAAAACTCTTTGCCATTCTAATTAATCGCAGCGATTTCAATGCATCGAACGCCTCCACTCAATTACTAATCAATTTGCTGCAATTGAGTGTGAAGCAGGGATTCATTGATTCGAAATATTTTGTAAGTTGTCAGTAAACTAATAGATTATAAATGAAATTAAATTAAATGAATTTTAGGGCCGCACCAAAGAATATTATATGAAACGTTGTACGAATAATGCGTTGACGCTGTTTTTATCAAATATAAAGTAGATGAAGATGAATGAGGAATGTTATTTTGGTCTGCCTCTACCTCGTCCTCCTCCCCCACCTATTTTTCCCCGCTTATTCGGCGTATTCTTCTTCGGCTCAACTTTTCGCTTCGCAGGCGTCGTACTAATCACGGTGAAGAAACCATCTAGGCGGCCTTGAGGCGTCACACTGCGCGCTTTTATCAACTTCTTGGAACCGTTGCGTACACGCTCCTCGTTGAATTGCTTATCGCCGCACAGGTACTTGACGAGACCTTCCTCATCTGGTGCAACCCATTTAAGCTGTGTAAAAAGACAATGCATATTTTATGAATTCCATGAATTTTGTGGGGGGTAAGTAAACACTTACATCAATTTCACTAGGATCCATAATTTCAGGTTCTACGAATAGATGACGCGCCCCATCAAAATTCCAATTCTCAGGCGGCGCATACTTTTTCGTATCGATATTCTTCAGGATTTCCTCAATCGATTTGTGCTGTTTGATTAAATCGATGGCGCGTTTTGGACCAATACCTCTTATACTATCAGTGTAATCACATCCCATTAATATGCAAAGATCTATAAACTAAAAATTAAGGAATTAGTAAACGAACTACATAATCTCAAATTACATGGATGTCAATTTTGTAACATAAAAGTTCCTACTAACTTCCTTTTGATTGAGTCCAAGGCCTTCCAACACTTTATCCAAATGAAATTCTTGTATCGGCATCTTTCTCGCCTCGCTGAACGTCATATGTCTTAGTAGGACGTTGGAGCCGAACGTTAGCGCGTCCATATCCTCTGTGGCCGTGCCGAAAACTTTACCAGATTTCACTAGAGCGGCGCATTGCGCCTCCGCCTCACACGGTGCATCAATATAGGGAATGCCCATTAATGTTAGCAACTCCTTGCATTCGGCAGCATGCTGCTTAGTCACTTTCACCAATCGCTTGCTGAATTTATCGATGTCGGCTTGCTCGCCCGCTTCGGTAGCTTTATCTAACGCTTTTTGCGCTTCCTCCCTACGCTCTGCACGCTTATTCAATTCACCCGACTTCAAATCGGGTGGTTTACCATCGAATACATACACCGGCTTTATTCCATTCTCCACTAAGCGAATTGTACGATAGAACGTTCCCATTAGATGTGATGTGGTTTCACCGTCGGTGGATGTTAATTGTGCACCCTCAGCGCGCACAGCAATCAGGAATTGATATAAGCACATTGAGGCATCTACAGCTATTTTCCTTCCTAAAATGGAAGCATTTCAAATGAACGTTTTACGCATTTTACGCAAATAACTCACCAAAATAGTTCTTAATTTCACTTTCTTTTACAGCGAACGGTGCTATATCAGCTATTAATTTAGATAAATTCAAAATTCCCATTGTATAACGTTCAATTAATTCACTATTCGCATAAATTCGTTCGCAATTTTAGCGCCTAATTTATAACCTCACTTTTTGGGATATATTTGAAAATGTACGGTGGCGCCCTCTACGAATAAACCATAGACATATAAATAATCTAGACAAAGAGCTGTGTCAAAAAATTGAAGCATCAAGCCTGAATTTTTTCACTCCAGATTTGAGTCGCCGCTTAAATTTAAATACGCAACAATTATTCCTTTATAAATATTGCGCATTACTGAATCATTATTAAACTATTTTAAGCGGCGCTTCAAAGCCGGAGTGAAAAATTCCGCAAAGTGGCTCTGCTTAAGGCTTCACTTCGTAGTCTATATCTATATTAAGTCTATGGATTAAACTAAAAAAGCGCGCCAAATTTGAATATGTGTTCACAATTTTTACAAAAAAATGATTGAATGCATGGATAAATCAAACTATAATATATTTTAATAATAAGTTTCAGTGTATATCGTTTATTTAATGCACTAATCACATAAATTCTTTGCAATTTTAGCGCAAAGTATACATTTATAACCTCTTTTTGGATGATTTGAAAATGTACGGTGGCGCCCTCTACAAAAAAGCCATAGACATAAATAACCTAGATCTGCTAAAAAGCGCGCTAAATTTGAATGGATATCGCCAATATCTATCTATCCAAAAAATGATTGAATGCACGGATAAATCAAACTTTTTTTTTATTTGATAGTAAATTAATTATTACATATAATGTTCAGGAAATTCGAAGGTAACTTCTCTTCCTGTCAATTTCTTATAAACAGCAGAGAATGTATCGATTTTGTGTTCGATCGTCGTCTGCTGATTTCTGTCCAAATGTACCTTAACAAGTTGGGAGCCGTCCAATCGTACACGCATACGTTTACCGACAATCTCAGCCGGATAGACTAAATCCTCCAAGATGGCATCGTAGACGGACGTTAACGTACGAGAGATGGGACGCTTTTGCTTATTCTTGATGCGCGATCGGCGTGTAGGTTTCGGTAAGATTCTGCGCTCACCCACAAACACCACATGTTTACCGCTAAACTTCTTTTCCAATTCACGCACCAAACGTGTTTGAATCTTTTGGAATTGTTTTAACTTAGGTTTCGGTACGTAAATAATAATTGACTACAAAAAACACAATTTCAGTTAATTTATAGGAAATGATTGCGTATAAACTCACTTTTTTGTTGTTCAATTCAATTTCGCGTGCTTTCGTAATATGCAACTCTCTTAATTGCGCTTTTAGATCCGAATTCATCTCCAGCTCGAAGAGAGCTTGAGCCACCTGGGTCTCAAACGGGTCTGGAGCCGCACCTCCTTGTTTAATGATCTTCGTCGACATCTAAAACGACAAACAACATTATTAGAATTATAACAAACAAACATTTAAATAAGGGAAAAATGCATTTCGTTTCTAACAAACATAACCTCTCAACTATAACAATGTTTTTCATCAACAAATATCACAACAAAAATTAATCATCTGCCACTTAAATTATGTTGAATTGATAGATTAATGCGTATAGAAACTAATTTAATAGATATTTTATAAAGATTACTTCTTAATATAAAGAAATTGCCATTAGTTTGTTGAAATAAATAGGAAATTGAACGTGTACCTTATAATGTCTTGAGAAAAGGAAGGAACATCAAGGCGAAGTTAGCTCCAGTTTAAATCAGTTGCACCAACTTACATATAGCATAACTTTATTCTATTAAGTACATTAAAATATATATAAACTAACAATATTTCAGTAAATATTATTAATTTAAAATACGAAGAATTTATAATTTATATTTTTATGTACGTAATTAATTAGATAAATAATTGTATGTTGGTTAACCTGGAGATTTTATATCTTGAGAAAAGGATAGAAGATCAACGTGAAGTTAACTGCAATACGTCAATTTAACACAGTTGCAACAACATATAATTTTGTTTTATTTATTCTATTAAATACATTAAAATAAATATAAATAAGCAATATTTGATTAAATATTAGTGAGTTAAAGTAAATGAATTAATAATTTATATTTATATTAATGAAATTAATTCGATATATAGTTTTAGGTTGGTACGATTGAAACAAAACAGAAACATATGACCAACAAACAACAAAAAGGCGCCGGCGGTAAATATTGCACCAGCAACAGCCGCACAGTTAGCAGATTAGTGCCTCTATGTGACGAAGAGTGGCGAAAATAAATTAGCATCATCCCCTATGTGATACACTAACGGTTTTTATAATTAAATCAACTTAAAAGACTGATTATTCTGTAAGGTAAGTGCGAATAAACAAAAGCTATGCAAACAAACTAACCTGTAAATAACAAACAAACAAACAAACAAACGATTGTATTTCGCATGCTGCACCTAAATTTTGGATTATTATATAGAAATTCATAAGTATATTTAGCGAATAGATTGTAATAATAAGGAGTTTTAGCAGTAAGACAATGGCCCATATGAGTCTAGAGAGTCCAAAAACGAATTATGATCACACGGAGCGGATCAGCGAGCGACGCAAAACGCTATTTCCATCGTCAGCATCGTCCACAGCCTCCACAGATAGTGATTTAGGACATATGAGTCCTCTGTATTCCGTCTATTCAGATGAGGACGGTGAAGAAATACATTTCCTGAAGAGTAATTTGAACGATTACGTGATCTTAGATAATATCGATGGGATGAGTGAATGTTCCACATTTAACCCATCACCATCGCTCAATCAGCGTTCCACCACACCTGTATTGTACTCACCACCGCTGATGCCAACTAATTTATTGACTCCCATCGCTGATAATTCGCCATCGGAGAAATTGAAGACGCCGCACGATAATACAACGGTTAAGATGAATACGAAGCAGACGAAGAAGAAATACGAGGAGAGTTCGGACGAGTTGAATAAGTCGAAAGTGCGCACTGCCTTATTTGCGGATGATGATGATGATAATATAAATGCGTTGCCCAGTAAGTCGTTCTATCCGAAAACGATAGTTGCAACTCCCTTTGTGCATCGACCTACAATTATATGCAATGATGTGCAAATCGTTGTTAAGAAGCGTAAGCGGCCGACGTATTCGCGACGCAATAATCGTTGTGGACGTATCAATGCGGGTGTGCGGCATAAGATTAAGAAACCGAAGTTGAAGAAGGCGAATAAGGAGCATATTATGAAAGCGGCGTTGAATATTATCGAGAAATCCGCGTTGAATCAGTACTTGGAGGAGTTTGCGACGCTGACGCCCGCTTTCACTAACAAAACGAACAATAAGGAAAATGTGGGAAGCTCACCTCGTTGTGATGTAGTTAATGAGAGTAACAAGTTCTTTAAGTCGCGTCCTAGACGTGCCGTTTGTCGGATACTTAATAATGTACAAATTGACGTTGTGCCTCGTTCGGAAGCTGTAATTGAAGAGGCTCCATTCTCACCTGAAAAAGAGATCAGCGTGAATGTGAATAAGATTTTGGAGACGTTGAAGGCTGATTGGACGGACGATTCACTCGATGCGGATGATCTCTTGAAGAAAACACAATTGATTCTATCGCCCACATCGCAAATGTGCGATATGACCTCCGGTTTAGCTTTAAATAGTCCAAAGAAAGCAATATTGAATATAAATAAGTTGCTTGATACTGAACCGACATCTTCCTTCGTAGATATGGCAGAGAATTGTACACAAAAACTATTCCCCATTTTCTATCCGGGACATCATCATACTACTACGAATAATAATGGAAAACGTGCAGCAGCAGCAGCAGCAGCCAACAACGATGAAGACGCTTCTTCTTGCAAACCGCCAGCTGCAAAACGTTTTAAAGGTTTAGCTGATAATCAGATGCTTTTGGATGCGGGGCAGAAGCGTTTTGGTATGACGCAATGCCCCGAATGTAAACTAGTCTATAATATGGGCTCACCCAACGACGAAATGGACCATTTGAATTACCATAACGCAGTGCACATCTTCAAATTTAATGTAAGTAACATTTAATTTCGTCTCTTGTTGATTCTCGTTGCTAAGAAGTTGTTTACTTGTTTTTTTAACGAAATTATTCAATATTTTTGCTATTTTGATTGTGTTACTAAATTATTCAATCGATTTTTTCGTTCTATGATTACATATTTTGTATGTGTTTTAGGGATGGAAGAACGAACGTGTCGTTTCACAAATTGGCAGCGATGCGCGAATAATTAAAATAATACCGGGCGATTCAAAGCTGTGGTGGAAGAAACTGAAGGATTTGGTGGAGGTGGTGAATCGGGATTTAGGTTTCTACGAGGATGAGTTGCCGATTAATCATGCACACGTATGTTATGTTATTAATTTAAATATTTCATATATTTCAATACAGATATACGTGAATAAGTGAGAATAATAATTTAACATTTTTCCAGATTTATTTGTATATAAAGAGTAAACAGATTATGGGCTGTTTAATAGCGGAGCAAAAGGACGAGGGTTATAAGTTGGTGAATGATGCGAGTAGTGAAATAGATTTGTGCAGTGAGAAGAGTTACCCGATCAAATGTGGCGTGTCGCGTATATGGGTGTCGAGGAATCATCGAAAGAAAGGCATCGCCACCAGTTTAATGAATATATTGCGCACCACTTTCATGTTCGGCTCGATTCTACATCATAACGAAATCGCGTTCAGCTCACCGACAGCGGATGGAAAAGCATTCGCACGCAAATACTTCCAAACAAATCAGTTCATGATTTACATGTAAAACATTAATTGTAATTGTAACGTTTGTTTTTTATTTATTTTATTAGTAACTAAGTTTTAATACATACCTCTTTTATAAAATAATATATTGAGAATGATAAGAAGAAGAAGATATTTATTTAAAGAATTTGTAAACATATAAATGCTCTCCAAGTATTTTACGTTCTAGTAATAATTTATTTTTGTATGCCATGTGAAGCATTCGTTTTTGTACATCATTCGGATGATTCTCTTTCAATAAAAGCAAATAGAAAATTCCATTTAGCGTTAATATGTGCGGAATTTTATCTAACAATTGATCAATTATTTCGCGTCCATTGCGACCGCCAGCCCACGCTCTATTCACACCATTCCCAAGCAATTCCAGCGAATCAGTCACCACATACGGAGGATTAAATATTAACAAATCGAATTGATTAGGGCGAAAATTGGTCGCTAAATTCATGCATACAGCTTCCAAATTAGTCTCATTTAGGTGTGCCGTTTGTTTTGTTGCTAAACACGCATCCATATTCACATCTGTAGTGAAATAAGTGCACTGTTTAAAGCATTTTGATAAAGCTGTCGATATTACACCTGAGCCTGAGCCAATTTCCAGACAATTTAGCGGATTTAATCGATGCAACGCATCTAAATCCATTTCCAGTGCGTCTAATAGTAGAAAAGTGTCCTCGCTCGGCTCGTAAACACTTTCATAATCCGCTAAATTGTATCTAGGCGTTTTTATAGACATATTTATGGATTCGTTTCCGGATTGCTTTCAAGAATCGCCTTTTTCTTAATCGTCCCCTTCTCAATAGCCTGATGCAGTCTGGCTAGACGTTCGTGTGTACCTTGCAGTATATTATTCAGCACCGATAAGCGTTGTTTGGCGTTCAATAATTGCTTCACGTAGATTTCAAGATCGAGCGCGTTTTGCTGCGATTCCGATATTTTTGTTAATTCTTCGGTTAGATTATCGATACACTGACGCAATTCCAATTGTGATATTCTAAAATCTTATTCAATTAATGCGATTATCGTTGATTTTGTGTGTAGTTTTACCTTGTGGATGTGACGCGTTCGTTTATTTGATCGACTGTTGGTTTTATAAGGCCCATAAGACCTTCGGCTAACGTATCCCGTGTTGGATTATCGCAAAAGTTTTCCGTATTCTCATCAATTGATGTTGCTGTACTTTCACTATCAATATCCATTGCAAATAATTAAATTTTCATTTTCAATAATTTTTTGAGGTTAGAAAAAACAGAAATAAGCATCTATGAGGGATTAGCTGAACTAAGGTTAATAATTAATTTCCAGCTTATTACAGTTATCTACATTAAAAAGAAACCTTTTTTACCTGAAAATTAATTTGAAAGAAAGTTTGTCTATTGGATAAGAGATGTCGGCGAAGTAGACATTTTCGCGCCATTATTAGCAACAGGTGATTTTTTTTGTAAGGTTAGTAAAGTGCTGGTGAATTTAAGTGAATTATTTCAATAACAAAACATTTTAGAGAGAGGAATATGACAATGGGTGAAAATCTAACTCCAAATCGAGCTAAGCGTAACTTAAATAAATCGTTTAATAACACACCAAACTCACAAATTGATGAGAATGATGATGATGATGTCGAAGATATTCGAAATTATTCAATTATTGAAGACGACACAACGAACCCATTGAAATTAAAATTACGTATATCACAACAGTGCATGCAACCGAAAGTGTTTTTAGAGAAATTGGATAATCAAACAATCGAGAAACTCACGAATGTGAAACGTAATGTTGAGGAGGATGTTGTTGAAACATTCACGCCGAGGAAATCAGGAAGACCACGGAAAGTGGTGTGTCCTTATAGTCCAATGATTGTGGAATCGCCACGACGCTCCACACGACATTCAGCACGTAAAGTGAGTCGCGTCTCATACGCCGAATTAATATCACCAATAAAGTCAGAAAGGACGAAATATGGGGAAGACGACGAGTATTACACACCAAAGAAACGTACACGTAAACCAAGTCAATCGGAAGTAATAAATAAGGAGAATGTGATGCATAATAAAGTGGCTGAATTGAAGGCGCAAGAAACGCCACGAAAACGAAGGCAATCCGTCGATACACCAACAAAGAAGCGGTCTTTAGACACATTGGATCATGAAATTAATGAAATAATGACAACGCTGAGCCAACAAATGCTGAATACACCGAAAAAGCGATCGAATGGGACGCCTAAAAAGCGGGTGGAAACGCCGATTGCGAAAACGCCTTCGTCCTCGCGCTTGAAACTGATTCGTGAAGGTGTGATAACGCCATCGATGCAATCCAGACATACTGTGGCGAAGAATGTGAGCACTCCATTGAATACAGCAAAGGCTAATCTGCATGTCTCGCACGTTCCCAATTCGTTACCATGCCGAGAGAACGAATACGCCGATATTATGAATTTTGTTGAAGGGAAATTGTTGGATGGATGTGGCGGGTACACTTCCTATAACAAAATACATCAAATGAGACTTAATTTACTATATTTCTAGGTGTATGTACGTATCTGGTGTTCCTGGCACTGGTAAGACAGCCACAGTCACTGAAGTGATACGAAATCTGCAAGTGAAGAGTAAATTGGATCTTCCAATGTTCCAATTTGTTGGTATTAATGGTATGCGTCTTACTGAACCGAGACAAGCTTACGTTGAGGTAATCATTAGAAACAATTTGACTTAAAATTACTTTATTTTTTCCATATTTTAAAATGTTAACATGAAAAAACTTCATTATTTCTAGATATTAAAGCAATTGAATGGTAAAACAGTGCCATGGGAGCAAGCCCAGTCGCTATTAGATGATAAATTCACGAAAAAGCAAAAAGGCGCTCAACCGATTGTTCTATTAGTGGATGAATTGGATATTTTATGCACGAAACGGCAGGATGTCGTCTATAATCTCCTAGATTGGCCAACGAAAGCTAAAACTCAATTAATTGTTATCACAATTGCGAATACAATGGATTTACCTGAACGTTTACTAATGGGACGTGTTACCAGTCGTTTGGGGCTTACTCGTTTAACATTTCAAGCGTATACGCATAAGCAATTGCAAGAGATTGTCACGAAACGTTTAATTGGTACGAATGCATTCAAACCGGATGCCATTCAATTGGTGGCTAGGTGAGGCTAACGAACGAAACATGCAATGAGTAGAAATGAAATTTCTGTTTATTCTATTGTAGGAAAGTCGCTTCTGTATCGGGTGATGCGCGTCGTGCCTTAGATATATGTCGGCGTGCAGTTGAATTGGCTGAATGTGAGGATGCGAATGGTTTAGTGACAATGAAACATGTAAATGATGCATTAAATGCAATGATTACGCAGCCGAAAGTACAAGCGATTAAAAGATGCTCACGTTTAGAACAATTATTATTGCAATCTGTCATCTCTGAGGTAAATATTACTACTGCATACTCACTTCTAATTCTTTTCTATTGTATGTGGTTTGTAGGTGGAAAGGACTGGTGTTGATGAAACTAATTTCGCCGATATCTACACAATGTTTGAAACAATTTCTGCTGTTGATGGCTTTCCATTGGTAACGAATACATTAGCATTGGCAGCGATTGCTCGATTAGGTGCATGCCGTTTATTATTAACCGAACAGAAGTCGAGTGATATCTATCAGAAGATTATATTGAATGTGAGTGGAGATGACATTTATTATGCGCTAAGAAAAGATTAGATTTTATTTATTTGACTGAATTTTTATTTATTACGTTTCTTTTATTTAAGTTTTATTCAATGTAATTGTTGTGAGAATTGTATTGTTATTTTATCCTATAACTAAGAACAATTGCATACTATAAAATGTCTTTAATGTGTAATTTTTGATAAATATTTCTTAAATAAAATTAATACGAAACATCGTGAAACTTTCTTAACTGTAAATCTGTTTATCGATTGTCCGATTAAGCGGAATGTGTTTTTTGAGTGCCCAGAATACACAGAATATGTGCTTCAAATGATGGAAAGATCCATTAATAAAAGAG
>JAODFZ020019578.1:0-10068 GCA_027574845.2 Deinopsis erosa
TGTCCAGCCAGTAAAATGATTTGAAACTCCGCTTAAAACGGTGTACCGCTTGTACCGTTTTGGCTCACTGACAGACCTCAATTTTTTGACAAAGACGGAAATCTATAGCTTAAAATCTGTGTGCACATATTAAGTCAGTGCTACCAACGTTGTAATAAAATTACGATATAATTTAATAATATCAGACTTAATATTATACATGTAGTAAATATTGATACCTTTACACATGCTGCACATGTAAATACGAATAACCTTTATTTGAGGTTATATTTTAGCTGATATAACCTACTCAGCAGGTAATTCAAACGAACTAGGTCGAATTACATCGACCTACATCGAACTGAGCGTATCGAGCGATACCCAATTATCTAGCCGAAAAACGGCCGGTAAAGTCGTGATTTTGCATACATATGAAATGTCAATTCGCCGACGACAGAATTACCTCTTTCTCATTTATCACATCGGCCGCCCTCACAACACCATCCAAACACGAATTGATAATCGGGAACACATTACGTTCCACATTCACCGACGAGCGAATGAAATTCTTGATATTCTTAATGCGTTTCTCGTCCAGTTCCTGCAATTGCCGAAACACGTCCGGTAGGCCGGAACGATAGTGTTGGCGTTGTAGGTCGTTGGTGCGCTGCAATTGATCGGCGTACTCATTTTTCGCTGCATCGCACGCCTGCGATTTCACCGACATATTTGTTCGATACTTTTCCACCTAAAGAAAGAAAAACACAAAACATCAACAACATTCTATTATACATATTATAATTAACTAGTAGTTAGGTTGGCAATCCTTGACTGTCAATTTGACGTTTTAATTGACATTTGTAAGTAAATCAATACCCGACATCTATCGGGGAATGAAGAAACGACCGGTCGTACGAACGCACGAACGAACGAACAAACAGTCGTATTATTATAATATAGATTAAAGACTTACTTCAGCTCTGGACAGATTCAAATCGGCATCAGCTTTCTGAAAATTATCCACCGCCTTCTCAGCCTCCTTGAACGCTTTATCGTACGCTTTCTTTGATCGCGCCAATTGTTCGATTTGATTTTGTAATACTTGTTGAAGTCTTGCACCCTCATTCAATTGTTTCTACAACAACAACAACAAATAAAACATTTTATGTATTTAAACAAAACGACTTCTCTCTAAAGCCTGTCATACACGTAAGATTTTTTCATAACAAATTCTGATGAGTCATCGAAAGGGGCGTGGTTATTGAAAAGTGTGACAAAGATAGAACATGCTCACACATTATTGTGACAAAGTAGACAATTTTAGCTCCGCCCATTTTGTTATGACTCATCAGAATTTGTTATGAAAAAATCTTACGTGTATGACAGGCTTAAGTCAAAAAATGTGAGTTATAGAAATAATTTCATCAAAAATTTGACATTTTCAGACAAATTCGACTTAAGGACAATAATTTTTTTTTCGTAAATGAATTGTTTAGTAATAGAAATATTTTACGGGCAATTATCGTGAATAATTGCATCAAAAACAATAGACAAACATGAAACAATAGAGTAGCAATCATAGCAAACAAAATTTATATAATTTTCTATAATCTAACGGCAAATTGATTTCTATTTTTTTATTTTTTTCTATTTTATTACTATGTTGTTAAATAAAAAAAATGGTTAATAATAAACAAAAGAAAATTTTTCATAAAAACAAATGCATGTACATATCGCACACACACACACACACAAACAAACAATTGATAATGCGCATTTATCATCTATGTCAAACAGAGACATTTTAATTACAACATGCATATAAATAAGATTAGATTATTAATACACATTCAATTGTTTTGTGTATGTATGTTGTAAGTATTTTTGGAATTTTATCAATTTTTCCTATGTATGCAAATCTATTTATAAAACAAAGTGCTTAATAATAATGACGACGTCATTACAAAATTCCTTCTTTTTCTTCTTCTTCTTGGAACTTCTTTGATGTAAACAAAGTTGCATACATATTCCAATTAGAAACACATTAACGATTTCAAATAGAAATGTCACTTCTTGACGTTTACTAACTAGATCATTAAATGTTTACTTAATTAGAACAGAGTGGTATTCAGGGGGAATTTCGCGCCCAATTTGAATAAACTCAAGAAAAACGTGGAAAATTAATTTTTGAAAGAAAAAAATAAACAAATTATAAATACCTTTCGCTCCTCCTTACAGTCCTTCACTAATATATTCAATTCCTTAATGACATTCGCCTGCAAATTCTCGGCGACCAGTTCATGTTGACCAGCCAAATCATTAATTTCGTTCATTATCAATCGGAACGCTTTACATGAACTATATCTGCATGAAACAATAAGAAAACAAATATTTACACACAAACACACAAATTTCGTGTATATATAGAGAGAAGACAAATGAATGAAGAGTTAGTTAGTAGTGAATTGACGAATCATCCAACATTTTCATTACGTTAAGTAGTAGTACTGCAGAAAGTTATGAAACAATTGAACGTTTTCTCGGTACTATTACTTCATGTAAAGTGAATGCAAAAAACAAACGAGACGAATACTTACTGGTACTCCTCCTCATCCTTCTTCTTCGGCTGGTAATTTTTCACTAATCTCCTACAAAAAAATTCATTAAATTTAGGTTATGTTTAATATAAATATTGTAGTTTGAGGTTAAGTCTATATATAATTAGTTTGAGGTTATTTCTAATAGAATTAATTTGAGGTTATGTCTATTATAAAAAAAAACAGTTTGAGGTTTTGTTATTAAATAAAAACAGTTTGTGGTTATGTCATTTAAAGAAATTATTTTGAGGTTATATCATTAAAAAAAATATTTTGACGTTATATCATTAAAAAAAAATTTTTTTAGGTTATGTCTATTTAAAAAGAATTTGCAGTGATTTAAAAAATTTTTATTTAAGAAATGAGTTTGAGGTTATATCATTAAAAAAATTATTTTGAGGTTATGTCATTAAAAAAATTATTTTGAGGTTATATCATTAAAAAAATTATTTTGAGGTTATATCATTAAATTTTTTTTTTTTGAGGTTATGTCTATTTAAAAAGAGTTTGCAGTGATTTAAAAATTTATTTTATTTAAGAAATGAGTTTGAGGTTATGTCATTTAAAGAAATTATTTTGAGGTTATATCATTTAAAAAAATATTTTGAGGTTATATCATTAAAAAATTTTTTTTTGAGGTTATGTCTATTTAAAAAGAGTTTGTGGTGATTTAAAAATTTATTTTATTTAAGAAATGAGTTTGTGGTTATGTCATTTAAAGAAATTATTTTGAGGTTATATCTTTAAAAAAATTATTTTTAGGTTATATCATAAAAAATTTTTTTTTTGAGGTTATGTCTATTTAAAAAGAGTTTGCGGTGATTTAAAAAACTATTTTATTTAAGAAATGAGTTTGAGGTTATGTCTGATGTGTGTTTTTTTTTTTAGGTTATGTACCTTAATTTATGCGCGTATTCATATTCAATGGTAGCTCGATCCTTAACAAAATGCCCATATTTTTCTAGAAAATCAATCCCCTTCAATGTATGAATCGTTAAATTATCATACTGATCCTAAAAAAGAAAACAAACGAATTAATTAATAAACGCAAACCTGTTTTTCGATGTGTGTGTAAATAAATAAACAGGAAACATTCCTTATTCACTCTTTTTCTCTTTTTTCGTTTGAATAAATGCATATAATTATGCAACCCATTTAGCATATGTTGTCATTTCAAATATTTCTATTTAATAAAATAATTATTTGTTTGTTTGTTTGTATTTACAATTAGTAGGTGTGGACGTATTTGCTAAATTAGTTCATGTGCTGTTTTAGCAAATTATGCAACCAATTTAGCCTTTAAAAAAAAAGCATATGTTGCTTGATAGCGCGATTTAAAAAAAAATTGCACATTTCCATCTAGTCAACTGTCAGAATTTATGTGTGTATTAAATAATTCGTCATGGAAACGACAAGAATGGGGAAAGTACACTTACCCAGAGCTCGGTGCCCCAACTCGTCATTATTCCTATTTAATGCTTGTTGTTTGTTGAAACGAAACGATGTCCAATTATTAATGCATTTGCAATTTGTTTATTTAGATTTAGATGATTAGATTGTGTTGCGCGTTCTTTTACTTTTAGGTAAAACAATTTACACCGACACCCAACAACATGGCTGATTCACACTACTAAATTCCACCTCCACACCAACCTCATCATCAACATCGTCATTTAACCGAACAAATTTTCCGTTTTTACGCGATTTGCTTGTATGCGGGGGAGTGGCGAAATTTACGTTTGCGTTTCACTCGATTGCACTCGATTTTAGATTAATAAAAATGTGTAATTTCTTTTGATTGCGTTGATTTTATTTAATGTGAAGGTGACAGCGACATGAAATTGTTTTTTCTCTCTTTTAGCGAAGTGAAGGTGGTTGTGAGGTCAACTAGTTTACAATATAGGCAACTTATTCTACAACACAATTAATAAATTCAAATTAAACAAATTAATGTGAATGCTTTATTTATTCCTATATGTTTATACTAATTCAGATTAATTACATATTTATTTATGTAATAAATTTTAAATTGTTTATGCCGACATCTATGTTGTAATAACAAAATATTAATATTTTATAAATTCCTCCCCTATATTTTATATAAATTTTTGCTTAATATTATATACATTAATAGTTTATTCATTAATTTATATATTAAATAGCTTAAATTAAGTTTGTAATTAATTGTTGGTAATGTTAGTTAAGTTGGTAATTGTGAATAAAAATGGCGTCACAAATATAACCTAAAAAATAAACAGACGCTGTTTTTAAACGTTGTAAACTTTTTATTATTAATTTAGAAAAAAATCAATTAAATATGGATTCAAAACCACAGAAAATGCCCAAAGTGGCTAAGGTAAGTTTCAATCATATAATTGCACTGTTTGAATGTCATAAAAATTGTAATTTTAGGTGAAAAATAAAGCGCCCGCTGAAATCCAAATCACAGCGGAGCAATTGCTTCGCGAGGCTAAGGAGCGCGATTTAGAGATTCTACCGCCACCGCCTAAGCAGAAAATCTCGGATCCAGCCGAATTGGCCGACTACCAGCATCGCCGACGTAAACAATACGAGGATAACATCCGCAAAAATCGCACAATGATGTCGAACTGGCTGAAATATGCGCATTGGGAGGAATCGCAGAAGGAGATACAGCGAGCGCGTTCGATATTCGAACGCGCCTTAGATATAGATCATCGTAATGTGACGATTTGGTTGAAATATGCGGAGGTGGAGATGCGAAATAAGCAGGTGAATCATGCACGCAATCTATGGGATCGAGCAATAACTATACTACCGCGCGTGAATCAATTCTGGTACAAATACACCTATATGGAGGAGATGCTGGAGAATGTGCCAGGGACGCGTGCTGTATTCGAGCGATGGATGGAATGGCAGCCGGACGAACAGGCATGGCAAACGTACATAAACTTTGAGTTGCGGTATCATGAGATAGATCGCGCGCGTGGTATTTACGAGCGCTTCGTGATAACGCATCCGGAGGTGAAGCATTGGATTAAGTATGCGAAATTCGAGGAGAATCACAACTTTATCAATTCATCGCGTAAAATCTATCAGCGCGCTATTGAATTCTATGGGGAGGATTATCTAGATGAACGCTTGTTTATAGCGTTCGCCCGCTTCGAGGAGAATCAGCGGGAACATGAGCGCGCTCGTTGTATCTACAAATACGCGCTGGAACAGATCCCAAAGGAGAATGCTAGAGAGTTATACAAAGCGTTCACCATACACGAGAAGAAGTACGGCGATCGTAGCGACATCGAAGAGGTAATTGTATCAAAACGTAAATTTCAATACGAACAGGAGATTAAAGCAAATCCCACAAATTACGATGCATGGTTCGACTATATACGACTGATAGAGGGTGAGGATGATGTGGATGGCACGCGCGAAACGTACGAACGCGCCATAGCCAACATACCACCAACGAAAAACAAGAATTTCTGGCGGCGTTACATTTACCTGTGGATTAATTACGCCATCTATGAGGAGATGGAGGTAGGCGATAAGGAACGTGCACGTCAAGTGTACCGCGCCTGCTTGGATCTCTTACCACATAAAACGTTCACCTTTTCGAAAATCTGGTTATTGTACGCGCAATTCGAGATACGCGAGAAGAATTTGACAGTGGCGCGTAAAATACTCGGCCAGGCGTTGGGTAAATGCCCCCGCGATAAACTATTTCGTGGCTATATCGATTTGGAGATTCAATTGAGAGAGTTTGATAGGTGCCGCATTTTGTATAATAAATTCCTGGAGTTTGGCGCTGAGAATTGCGTCACATGGATGAAGTTCGCTGAGTTGGAAACGCTGCTGGGTGATTATGAGCGAGCGCGTGGTATCTACGAGCTCGCCATCAGTCAGCAACGGCTCGATATGCCCGAATTGCTATGGAAGGCGTACATCGACTTTGAAATCGCGCAAGATGAGTATGGGAATGCTAGGCAGCTATACGAACGTCTATTAGAACGCACCGTGCACGTTAAAGTGTGGCTCTCCTACGCCAAATTCGAATTGAATGCGGATAATCGTGATGGCACCCTGAATGTACCGCTAGTTCGCAGCGTCTACGAACGCGCCAACGAATGCCTAAAAAGTCTAGCGGAGAAGGAGGCGCGCGTGCTGCTCCTCGAGAATTGGCGCGATTTTGAGAATGCGTACGGTGATGCAGCGACACAGGAGAAAATCGCGGCGAAAATGCCGAAGCGAATACGCAAACGGCAGAAGATCATCGACGAGGATGGCGCCGAGCAAGGCTGGGAGGAGGTGTTCGACTACATATTCCCTGAAGACGAAGCGGCTCGTCCGAATCTGAAATTATTGGCGGCTGCAAAGAATTGGAAGCGTCACGTGGACGTGGACACCGATGATAATGTTATTAGTGATGCGTTGCCAACGCAACGTGACGTCACGAAGGAGGTGGAAGCTGAAAGTGTGACGTAAGTGAAACGTTTTTAATTCGTGTATAATAAGTTGCCTAGAAAACAAACAAAGTGATTGTGTATATAAAGTTAAATGGGTTGCCTATATCTACAATAACCTACAGCGCTAATATGAAATTCAATGAAAAATTTTATTTAGCGTTTACATAATACATAATTTAAAAAGAAATTGAGTATAAGTAATAATAATATTTAATAATAAATGCAGTAATACTAATGAATTTAGGATTATGTCTTCCAAAAGCTTGGATTTTGCGCGAGACGTCGTTGAAACGTTGTATACCAATTCTGTACGGTTGATAAAGGCACATAGGTCGCATTCGGATCAACAATCATCCCCCCTTGCGTTGTACTATAGCTCAATGTGTAATTCATAAAACTCTCCAACATTTTCTGCGCGAAATTCACGTATTCGTTCGTATCGGTCGATTGCACGTCTAGTATATTGTTTAACGGCTCAATTGAAATGCCTATTTGTGCATTATGACAGATTGCTTGTTGCCCGAACGCGTTCGTATTGCTAAAGTCGCTCATCTCGTGCAGCTTCTTCAAATTGGAGATTTTAAAGATCACTGATGGCTTTTGATTCGATATGAAGCCTAGGGATTGCCAGTTTGGAGGCGCTGTAGGATCCGGCCAACTAAAATACACTAAAAACCACACACAACATTACAATAGAATTCGAATGCATTTTCTTCAAATTTCCACATTTTTCCGCTTACCTTGACCACCTACACCCACTGGAAATGGTACAACGCCAGTCAGAAAGACGACAATGTGATTTATATTATCAGCGTCTAGGATTGTTGTGAGAAATTGCGTTTCGCTAATTTGTTGAAATTCGGTTTGGACCTATATAGAGAAAATACGGCAAAATTTATATGAATTTATTTATACATACAATTACCAAACGTCCAGATACTATTAATCCGAACATTTTACTTAAAATTTTATAAGAAAATTCGATTTTCCGGTAAGTGTTTGAATAGATTGTTCTAGAATTTATTTGAAATGAGGTTATGTTTTGTATACTATCCGCGCGCGTCACTTTACCGACAATGGAACTACTAGCAATTATCGGCATTTACAGGCACCTGTAAATGCTAATCGCTGAATTAACAGAATAGAACACGTCATTAATGCAAAATTATATTTATTTTGTATTTAATACGTTAAATATAAGTGTTTTTCTTTCAATTAATTAAAGGAAATTGCTAAATAATTAAATTTAGTGGCGTCCTCTATTAGATAATAACGAATTCACCTAATTGACAACGTCGCATAGTCGAAGGCAGCGGTGCATTGACTGCTGCATTATGTCATTTTAATAATTATTTATAAACAATTTTTAGAGACGAAAACAACAAATTTCACAAATGTAATCTATAAATAAATTAGCAACAATTAATTTGTTTGCTTAACCGGATGAAGAGGTAAGAATTGTTTTTTATCTATACATAATGAGTAATATCAACGCCTATACGAAACAAACGCCAAAAAATCAATAAAATTGTGCATCATCGCTTTTTCAGGATGATTGCTTCCATCGTATAAGTTTCCTTTAAATGTCAGTTCCTGTATCGCAATATGAGGCCCTTCGGGCTGAAATGCGCACTTTAGTGCAAAACGCTCAGCATCTACAAGAAATCGCAACGCATGTTATTTCAGCGACAAGTGCATGCGTGCAGGTAACTAGATGTCGCAACCAAACAAAAAATATATGTATTAAGAAAAATTTTTATATTATAGGTGAAAATGTCTTCTCATATTGATAATGCGACAACAATTCCGGAATCTTCCAATCAACAAGCAACAATAATGTCTGTTAGTAGCGATCCCCTCGTAGTGATACCGAACAAATCGAAAAACTTGCTATTGCACGGCACCTGGCCCATTGAGAAGGGTGGGGGGGCATGGAACGAGGACGATTCGTCATCCTCATCGAATACGAACGGTCAATTAGCACAGGATTACAATAATGTGCCATATAGCAGCCAAAATATGGTGAATTAACGCATAGATGAAGTGAGGTTAGGTTTGTAATGTTTGTGTGTTTTTCTAGGATCAAGGCAGTGTGCTGAGTTTTGCTAGCTCTGGAGGCGGCGCTAATTTGGAATGTGTCTTAGACTCGGAGCGGCTATCGCGTCGTTCGATGCAGCAATTGGAGGCGAAAGTTGATATGGTGTATAGTTTATTAGCGATGCTGGGTGGTCAGGAGCACGCCGACATGGGCGACACCTTGCTCGCGTTAAGCGCGAATAGTGAAAGTTGCCTAGCCATGCGCCAATCAGGTAACACCTAACCTAACCTCACACACAAATCCAATTAGATTTTATTACACACCAATTCGTGTGTGTGTTTTGCAGGTTGTATTCCATTGCTGGTGCAATTAGTGCAATCCGATAAGGATTTGGAGACGCGACGGAAGGCGTCGATGGCCTTACATAATCTGGTGCACGCTCAGCCCGACGAGAAGCTGCGTAAGCGTGAAATACGTGTACTAAAACTACTAGAAACCACTCGCTTGTATATTGATGCGTTAGCGCATCATCTGGAGAAGCAATTCAATGTCACCACCGCTACCACCGTATCCTCCTCCTCATCGTCCACATCGACGAATGTGAGTCAGGATAATACGCCGGATGGTGAGGATGATACGCATCCCGTATCCACCGTTGCTAATCTCATGAAACATTCCTTCGATGAGGGACATCGACAGGCCATGTGCCAATTGGGTGGCATACAAATTATCGCTTCCATTGTTGAGGTAAGAAAATTATTAGTAATATTTTTTTAGTTGATAGTAGATAATTTGGTAAAAATTTAGTATCTGTCCCACGCGGCCAACTTCATGTTGTACTGTAAGTACTAAAAATGAACGGTAGAGGGATTATGCCAGTGATTCTAAAACAATTTTCAATGACATGATGAATGTAAGAAAAAGTAATATTTGTTTAAAAGAAACTAACGTCACCATCTCTAACCTGACCCACGGCTACGCGAATCAAACTCATATACCTGTTTAAAAA
>JAODFZ020019632.1:0-38379 GCA_027574845.2 Deinopsis erosa
AAAATAACACCCTGTATAAGAAACTATTGTAGATTTCTCAGAAATCTTAGCCAATCTTGCATTTTCATTGTCATATTCGTGTTCAGCACTTTGAAATCTATAAGAAATGGCTAATTTAATCTCTGCGCCTTCACTTTTATCAAAATTTGTTGCCCTCTGTAATTGAATATGATTGATATGTATAATTTTGATAAATATTCAATTTTAATTAATTTGTTGTAGAATATTAGGAAAGCATAGAAATGTTTTCCTAAGTTGGCAATAAAATTTAGTGCTTTTAACTGTCTAATAAATTTTTTTTTGTTAACAATAAATTATTTAGTAATAGCATTTTATAGTTTTTTTAATTTGCTAATAGAATTTAGGCTTTTTAACAGTTTTTTAAAGTTGGCAATAGATAATTTTCTCCAGACAATTAGTTAATTCATATAGAACTAGATAATTTATTTTATAAACTTGTTTTGGCATTCTTCTATTGATTGATAATTAAAATTTTTGTTAGTAATAATTTTGATAAATAATATTAATTAATTTGTTCTAGCATAGAAATGTTTTGCTAAGTTGGCAATAAAATTTCGTGCTTTTAACTGTCTAATAAATTTTTTTGTTGTTAATAATAAATTATTCAGTAATAGCAATAGAATTTTATACTTTTTTAAGTTGCTAATAAAATTTAGGAATCTTCACTATCTAATGACATAATTTTTTCTAAAACTTCTGTTACAAACAAACTTTTATACATAAACTCTTAATTAAAGTACAATCTTTTTAAGTTCGTAATAGAATTTAGTGTTTTAAACTGAAAAATAATTGAGAATAAATAATTTTTAAATTTCGATAGGAAATTATTATTTATCAACAACTTAAAAAAGTTATTGAAAAGTGTTTTAAGTTGATAATAACATTTGAACTGTCTAAAACTAATATCAAAATTTTCCTGTTGTTAATCAATTATTAATGCATTTTCGTTGCAAATAAATTTTTATACTTACATAAACTTTTAATTAAATTAAAAACATTTTAGGTTGGTAATAGAATGTTGGGATTTTAAGCATTTAATAAAAAAATTATGGACAATTAATTATTTATGAAATTAGTAGCAAATTAATTTGTTAGAAACAATTTTTGGATGGTAATAGAATTTAGTGTTTGTTTTTAATTAGTTAATAGAAAAAATATTTATACTTAAATTATTTATGAATTTTGATATCTAATTAATTTGTTATCAATAATTTTAATCAAATTATAGAAAAGTGCTTTATACAATTCAATATTACAACAAATAATTTAATTTATTGCATAAAAATTAGATAGAATTAGGGGTTTATAAGTGTTTAATTAAATTTTTCTATTCAGATTTAATTAGTGACAACAAAATTGATTTAATTTCTCTTTTTAGAGTTCAATTTATTAACCAATCAATCAATCAATTTGATAGTCAATCATCCCACATTAGTACGCTTTATAATATATTATTAAATAGAAAAAATTTTGTTGAATATTTAATTATATACAGCCCTAACAAAATTATTATGAAAATCAGATTCAGGTAAGAAATTTTGAGCTTTTTTTTATTCGTATGAAGAAATTTAAAAACAATTAATCTTTTTTATGTGTAATGTAATAATACGCAATACAAATGTCCAAAATAATAATGTATTTATTCAAAAAGCTATCAACAGCTTTATGATGCAAGACGATGTTGCGCGTTGTGTGTTTGGTAATTGCATAATTAAAAAGCGCATAATTATAACGGTAAAACGGACTATCCTCAGGCGTTGTTATATACTCCGCAGAAACAACAAAAGGAAAGGAAAAATAATCATTTTTACACCCTAAACGAGCATATGTGTTACTACACATTCGAGTAGTACAAAAAATAGATTGCGTGTTTGGTTGCGACTTGAATAAACGTTACATTAACATAACTATTCCTTATTAGGGACAATAAATTAACATAAACGCAAATTTTATGTCAGAAAAATGATTATTTTGATTTTTGATTTGCCAACAGTTGAGTGAAACGCATCTTAGCACAGATGAGGCATGTGATGGAACCATCAATAATGGTATTAAAGGGAGCAGCAATCATTCGACCACAAATGGAAGTATCATAACTATGACACTGAAGAATAATCATCTTATTGTTGAAACAGAGGAACGAAATGTATGAGAAATAATCAATTTTTCTATGTACATAATATTTGTGTTTCTCTCCTCTCGTTTCCCCATAACATACATATACATATACATATACATATAAGAAATAGAAAAGGAAAATTCGACATTCAACTACATATGTGCTCTTTTGTTTTTTGTTTGTTTCTCTATGCAGGATTTGGAGGAAGACAGTCGGGAAACGACAATGAAATATTCGCCAAGTGCACGCGATGGAGTTTTCGTTGTTGAAGTGCAGCAAGGCGTTAGACGAAGTCCTTCATCATTTCCACCAGCAGCAGCAGCAACAACAACAACATCAACTGAAACTAACTGTACATTAAATGATCAATGTGCGCTTATACATCATCCGCCTGAAAGGTATAATATACGATATATTCGACTCGCTTCATCATAATTCTTAACTTTTTTTTAGTTTTAATGATGATGACACGCTACCAGAGGAGGATGAACGTTTCTATGTGCATACAACGTCACGTACGAATACGCCGGACCTATCAAAATGCCAAACTGGTCTGACACAATCAAATCAAAGTCTAACAAATCAAAGTTACGCGTATAGTAATCAGCACGAGTATGATAATGGCTTTTATGGCTATCCAAATTATAAAGGTTACATAAATGATGAGCCCATGCAAAAGCTTCCAGATCGTAACAAACCGAAAATTACATCAGCCATTTATAAGACGCCTGGACGAGAGAGCATGGATTTGGATGGTCCTCTATTGTCCGATTTGAGGAAGGGCTGTTATACGAGCGGTGGTGGTGGTGGTGGTGGCGATGAGGACGACGATGCCTTGCATGAGCAAATACGTTTAGGCAATACGTCAATAGGAAAATAATTGAGATGATGATGATGAAGAGGGGTGTAAATGCATGAAGAAGAGAGTGCACTGCAAATTTTTGCAGCGAGTGTGTGTGTGCATGTGGCAACTTCCAAAAACCAGTTTTGTCCTTTTATTACAGTTTAAAGACCTATGGGTCAAGTCAGGTTATTCCAACATGTTATAGCCAAAAACTTACTATATGGTTCCTTCAACACAAAAATATTTTTTATTATGCTGTTGCGTGCGTGTGCAATTTTGCTATTAAATGAAACAAGTTGTACATACCACCACAAGCTCACCACCACCAAGCACATAGCCAAGCAAATGGAAAGAAAAAACAACCAACAATTTTTGACCAATTAGTAGACATAAAATTGGTGATAACTTAAACTAGGATCAATGTACATAAAAAAAGTATGTGCAAAGTGTCGCTTTTAATGTATAATATTTGCTTAATAATATTGAGATGAGATTGATCAAATTCGCTTTGCGCATACAAAGAGATTTTATTCAAAATGTCATTGGGCGAACTGTGGCAAATTATTTTTTTTGCAATTTTTCTGATATTTATATACCTATAAACGATTTTTCCTATCATTAACCATTTCCTTCGCCTTATCAGCACCTTTATGAGCTACTTTTCCTATACATACACATACACAAAATTCAATCGACTCTTTTTTAGTACAGTGGCGTAGCCAAGATCTTATCATAGGGTGGGATTAAATAAGAAAAAAAACGAACGTCATGATGGGGGACGTTGAAATGCAACTTTTTAGTAGAAAAGATGCAATTCATGGTAAGGGAGGATGTCAAATTACCCCTCACCCCTAACTAGCTATGTCACTGCTTTACTATGTCTCTTAAAATTTTCTTAACGTAATGGCGTATTTTTTTATACAAATTTTTGAATATAATTAGTGCTCAACCCCAGAAAGAACTTCCCTAAGTTGAATAGTCAAGGGTCAATGAACAAAATGACTTTAAAATTTTATGATATAGAATAAGTTAAGTCAGTGGTTCCCAAAGTTGACTGGGCACTGACCCACCTAACAAAAATTTTCAATTTTTTTATACAAATTTTTTAATATAATTAGTGCTCAACCCCAAAAAAACTTCCCTAAGTTGAATCGTCAAGGGTCAATGAACAAAATGACTTTAAAATTTTAAGATATAGAATAAGTTAAGTCAGTGGTTCCCAAAGTTGACTGGGCAGTGACCCACCTAACAAAAATTTCTAATCTTGGGACCCACCTTTTTGCTGTTTTAGAGAAAAGATGGCATTAATATTGGTATTTATATATCCTATTTTTTTTTATCATGTCGTATACAGGGGCGAATCGCCTATTAGGGCCCACTCAATATTCGTTCGCGACCCACTGGTGGGTCGCGACCCATAGTTTGAGGAATACTGAGTTAAGTAGTTTGCTGTTGATTCCTTTTAAAAATTTTTAGCTCTACTTTTCAGTCAGTACAAAATTTCAGCTTCGCCACTGTCCAAATTTTAAAGCACACACATTCCTAAATTGACTAATTGTAAATTGAAACGCCACGTTTGCAACGAATTTAGAAAATTTCAAAAATAAATTGTCACAGTTGCCATCCAAAAAAAAAAAGGAAAAAAGAGTATCATTTGTTTATTACATTCAGCCGTCCGTTTTTTGACATGTTGCATATAAAAAGTATATTTTTTAAATCAACAAAACCAAAATAAATTTAAATAATTGTGTGCTAAAATTCTCGCTTGTTTATGTCTTTTTTTTTATCAACATCATTGTTATTAATTAACAAACATAATTTAACAAAGCCAAAAAAAAAATTGCATTATTATATATTGGAACACTGATTATTATCATACCAAACAATTAGATTAGATTGAAATTTGTTTATTTGTTTGTCATAAATAATAAGAAAATATGAGTGAGACTATTTGGTTAATTAGATAGATATATAATTAATTAATGCATGTTTATGATTCCTATGTATATAATATAATAATATGATGCGGAAAGCTTTACATACTATTTTCAGTTATATAATAATAAATAAATTTTTAATTCTATTTGTAGCGCAAAACATCAAAAAAAACTTTTTAAATTATATTGTAGACGTATTATGGCAGAAGAATGCAAGAGTTGTTCATTCATTTGTTTGTTTCAATTCTATTTTTTCACTGAAACCTCATACTAATGTGATAGAAATTGGTGAATTAGAATTTTGTGATGACTCTTGCTTCAAATTTTGCAATATAAGTACATAATATATTTATTAACAAAAAAAAAACATATTGTGATTAAACAAAATATTATTATGTTTGACTTATAATTAAATATTTATTATTAGTATAATATAGTATGTAGTGTGAATAAATTATATGCGGGTATAAATAATTATTTTAAGAGAACAGATCTTTAAGAAATAAATAAACAACAACTAAAGAGAAAAATGTTTTAAGTAAAAAGAAATTGCAATTTGGTGAATGTGAAATTTTTTCTCGCCGCCTTTTTTTTTCCTCCGTCTTCTTCTTCTTTGGCAAATGCTGCTGCTGCTGCATATAATTGCATAATGTTATAAATTATATTTTTATTTAGGGTATGGATGGATGTGCGCATTTTGTGTGAATCGCCTACATTATCATCGATTGGTCGTTGTATGATTCGAAAGTTGTCTAAAAAAATGTGTCATGCAAAATGCACTTTTTGTTGTGTCCTTTTCTCACACTTTAGAGTGAATGGGATGGCCGATGATGGTAAATTGTGGTATGTAATGCAATTTATAGAGAAAGCGTTTTCGTTTTTAGAGAAGAAGGACTAAATAATCATGACGAACGAACGAACCAAAATATAAAACATATAAAAATAAAAGAAGAGTACAAATTGAAAGATCCGTTATGTGTGCTGTGTGATGATGGTGGTGGTAGTAGGGGCCAGATGTGTGTGTGTGCAAATTTTTTGGTTGTGCTAACTCTTTTTAATCATTTTATATACATACATACATACAGCAAAGCGAAAACCTTTCTTTTTATTTTAAATTGAATAGGAGGATATATTTGACTCTGACCTACATAACAGCGGCAGCTTCCATTATTTTTAAAACGAAATCCCAACATTCTCACAGACAACAACAACAAGAAGAAAAAGACGACGACGACGACGACTACGACGACGAAGAAGAGGAAGCAACATACATACACACACACACACACACACACACACACACATACATACAATATATAAATCGAAAATGCAACAGGTTGCCTTATGCATTTTTCAAATGCAACATGTGATGATATTATGTGTGTTATGCAATTCCCTTCTTAAAGATTAAGGGGAAGGTCAGTGTGTATGTATTTCAAAGCATGTTCATAATTTATCTAATCAATTATATAATTGCTGCGCGTAATATATATTTTTTTCACATTTTTCGTTTGCGAATCAATAATTTTCTTAATATCTCTCTCTGTATGTGTGTGTGTTAGTAAATTTTCTAAATGTATATGTATGTGAGAGAGGGGAAATTTAAAAGAAAGCATTTTACATGTATTAGTAATGTAGATCATCCGAACATTGTAGACGTGTGTCATAATTCTTCATTTCATTTCACGTTTCGCGTAAAAAGAATAAAACGTGATAAATATGAAATAATATAAAAACGAGAGGGTAGATTAGTCAAAAATAATACAAGTAGAGAGAGCATAAAACATAAAAAAAAATATATTATTTTGCTCTCTCTGTCTGTATGTGTGAGTGTATATGTATGTATGTATATAGGAACAAAAGAGAATCGCTCTCTCGTTATTTGGGTGTTGCGCGCGCGTTTTAAATTTCTTTTGTTTATACAATATTTTAAGCCTTTTGTAGCCTTTCAATCAATTCGCTTATTTCCTACGCAACCAAATAATCTATAATTTATTATTTCATATTTAAATCTGCGCTATGCATAAGTAATTTTTATAATAAATAAATAAATAAATTAAATGAATTGCGTGTGTTTATCTCAATTCCCTTTATTCGGCTGCTTTATATTATTGATTTGTTTAAAAAAGAGAAATGTTGGTAAAGTAATAAATTAAAAATTCCATTTATACAATGGATTTATTATTAAATTCAAAGAATAAATGACATATTTCATATTTTAGCGCGCGCGCGAGCCGTTTCTTTCTCTCCCTTTTCATGCTTCATGCCGTCTT
Source organism: Deinopsis erosa (assembly GCA_027574845.2). Lineage (NCBI taxonomy): Eukaryota > Metazoa > Arthropoda > Insecta > Coleoptera > Staphylinidae > Deinopsis > Deinopsis erosa. The sequence goes on from JAODFZ020019632.1 coordinate 7,195, forward strand.
CCTTCTACAGTTGTTACAATTTTAATTTTGAGAAAAGAAAGAAATGCGTAAGATGAAGAAGAAGACGAAGATGAGAGGGAAGACGACAAGGAAAAGTGCCACGTCCTTAAAATGTTAACTCTGATCTTCACGAGTAGAAAAGAAAGTTTATGTAATAATGTGAAAAAGAGAAAAGGCAACTTTGATATTCATTTGTTTTTTCATTCTTTCTTTCCTTTTTGTCAAACAAAAGCACTACTACTGTCTTATAATATAACTCATCCCCTTGCACACTCACTTACTTGCCGTTTGAAAAATAAATAGGAATTTGTTTATTATTTATGTATAATATGTTGGATGGAGAGTTGATGAATTATCGAAAACTTATTGGTCACATCACATTTAATGGCGAATTACACGCCGAAATGTCATATAGATAGATAGACATGCAATATGGTTGTAGGTAACATGATTAAAATATTACCTTTTAAAGTGCCGTTCTATAATGCGACTCGCACATTCCTTAATCCCAGTAGGAAACTTGCATTCCCCGAAAATGTATTCCTTCGCTCCCCATTCTGCAACAAAATACACAAAAAAGACCATCAGGGATTTGTAGACTAAAAGACAAAGCGCGTTTTAGTAATTTAAAACAAAAATATAAAAAAGAAATTTTAACAATCGATAGACGGAAAATCTTTAAAATTCCTATTGATATTAATTAATTGATAAAAACAAATCGTACATTTAATTTTCTAACAAAATGTATTTCTAATTTATATTATAATTCTTAAATTACATACTTCATCAATTAATACTTAAAATTAGTTAATTAAATTAAGCTTCTTAAATTTTCATTTTTTTTTTGTGTTGCCTATATGCAATTTGAAGTATGTACATATATTTTTATGATTTTGAACAGAATGGACTGAAATTTGTAGCTTTTTGGCGCTTATCAAATTTGTCATTGAAAAATTTGCATTTTATTTACACGTCTGCACAAAATTCTTTAGCACTTCATAGTGGAACGTAAAGTGGTTGGTAGTGTCCTCAAATAAAGAGCTAAATTGATTTATACAAAAATTCTTTTGTTTTGTTTTTTAAATTAAAAAAGCTATTCATTTGCAAATTATAACTTTTACGTAATGTTTTCATCTTTAACCAAATTTTGATCACTAATGCAATAAAAATTGCTTTTTATAGAAATAAAATGTAATACTGTCAAAACTCCATAACTCGAAACTCTGTCTTTCGAATTCTTCTATAACTCGAATTTTTTTAGAAATTCATACGTTTAGTTGTGTAAAGTGTATTTTTCTCATTTTGTAATAATGTTTTTCTATAAGACGAATTTTTCTATAACTCGATTTTTTTTCCGGAACTATGGTGATTCTAGTTATGGAGTTTTGACTGTAATTATTTAGTAAATTACTGTATGAGCTTTAAAATGGTGTATAGAAATTTTCTAGAAGAAATCGAGAAAAGAGAAGGAAAATTTATTGATGTAATGTAAATTAATTTGTAAAAAGAAAAACAGATGAAGAAATACAACGATAGGAAAAATATATATAAATAAATACATATTTTATGTAATATATAATTTAAAAAAAATACAATCAAGCACAGAAAATGCTCTAATTACTAATTAATGAAAAGAAATGAATATGCGCATTAAAATAGTATAGAAATAAACAATTTCTTAAAAACTATACTTAGAATTTTACATTTTAGTAAAGTTTAGTAATCGAAGGAAAGAAATTGTTTAAAAAATTGCAATTAAAATAAATTAATTAATTAGAAAGAAATGAATTAATGCACGCGCATTAAAATTCTATAAAAATAAACATTTTTCTGTTTAGTAATAATTATTTATTGATCTGTTTTTCATGAAAACGCGCACCAAGAGGGGAAATACATTAAAAACTCGCAACATAGGTAGAAAACAAAAAAATAACTTTCAAATTAGTCATTATTTATTTATGGTTGAAACAAAAACGAATCGAAAGGGATGCCTAAATGGATATGCAAATTAATATATACACCTACATATATAGAAAAGGGGGTTTAATAAAAGAATTTGTTGTTGTTACGCGTGTGCGTGTATGTGTGTGTGTGTTTGTGTGTATGTAGATATTTCTTCCTCTTCCTCTCGCGCAATGTTTTAGCGCAAATAAATATGAAATTTTTGGTGAGGAACTGATCCTGTTGGCATAGTGAGAGTGTATCCATAAAACATATTCCCCTAAACACTGCAGGGAATGTTGGAAAAAAGGGGAAAATGCGTTTTGTATCTCTATCGTGTAGATTTTTCATTATTTCTCCCCTTTCATCCCTTCCCCCTATTCCATTTATGGAACTATGAATTTTTGCATTTTTAATTAATTATTAATAGATGCTGGAGGGTTAATTAGTGATTTTAGATGATTTTTCGACAGATAGTGAAAACATTTTTCTACTCTCTTCTTGTTTTGCTTTTGGTTGTTGTTAGTGAGGGTATGGAAGTTGGGGTGTGCGCGAGGTGGGAGACGACATCGACATTGTGCAGGAAAGGGTCGGGGTAAATGTAAACTGCGGGAAGTCCCGGGGCGGAAGTGCTTCTCCATAAAGCTGGGTATCAGTGGGAGAGAGGGACGAGAAGAGAAAAATGGAAAGAGGCAGCGGCAACGGCAACGGCAGCAGCAGCAGCAGCCTGTTGAAATAAAATCCACATTTTAAAGCATATTCATATTGATCGAAACTTTTTAACACCGGAGCCCTCCACTTCCTATCAACCACCACCATTACCAGCATCATCATCATCATCCCTCCACCCTCTTTTGCTCTCTCTATTCCAAACAGCAGAAAAAAGGCGAAACGTTAAAAAACAACATGTATCATTTCATTTAGGTATATAAATACATATTTCGAAATATGGAGTTTCGGGAATAATAAAGGAAAAAGTTTTGAGGGAAATTCGTTCCTCATCCTGCATCATGGCCTTTGCTGTTGGAAAGGTGAAGGAAGTTAAATAAGTAAAGAAAAGTTCAAATTGATGTTGGGAGAAAGGAAAATTGTATGGTGTATATGGCAGGTTGAGAGATCAACACGTGCGTGTGCGTTCCTCTTTTTTCTTCTACTTCTTCTTCTTCTTCTGGTTGTATATGGTGGAAGGAATAATAGGGTGATCACCACCACCACCACCACCACATACACCTTCACCAATTCATCCTGATCCATTCGGCACGCATACATATTTATAAAATTTTTCAATTCGGAATTGCGGCGTTGTTCAAGAGTAAAACATACAAAACCAAAATAATAATAATAATAATAAAAATGAGAAGAAATGAGAGGAAAAAAATTGTGTAATAATGAGCGAGGTCCTGCGTTGCGCAGAATTAGTAAAATTTAAAAGTTAGGCGTGGTTTTGCAGGAAACTAAACAGCAGGATATGCAGATGTGGAGTATTGACGTTTCTATTTCAGATTTAATTATGTATGCTCTCTTTTTTTTTTCGAGCTGTACTTGTTTACTTTGTTTGGATACAACATCTCTCCTCTCCGCGAATGTCCCGCACGCGCTTTTTCCTCCTACATTTTCCTGCGTCCCCCCAAATGATTTTTTATTTTATTTTATAGTACACCCACTTTTTGCTCTCTCTCATTCCATCATACCCTCCAACCCGAATATTTCTCATCTCCATTTATTTATTTATTTTTTTATGTATATCTACATTATATACGTACACATGATGTAAAAAAAATAAAATATTTTTTATATTTTACATTATTGTATTTAAAAGCGCCCATTCACCTTTTTTATGCGTATATAAGGGGTGAATTTCGAATGAAAAGAAAAGAGGAAAATGATCCGGATTGAATATTAATCAATAAAAAAAAACTCCTAATTATCGAAAAGCATTAAATTTCCATAAAATTATTTTATAATTTTGATACATAAAATTAACAAAAATATGATAAAAAATAATCAAAAAAAAAATTATTGCATAAATTAGATAAAATTAATTATTCTAATATATTCATTTGTTTTTAAAATAATTTAATTCACATATTTAAGAAAGAATTATTATTAAAAAGCAATTTCAATAGATAATGGCAAATAAAATTAATCAATTGTTAGATAAAGCGAAAAATAGTCAGACAATAATCGTTTAAAACGTTTTAAAAATTTCCAGACTTGCACAATGATTTCTAGTAATTTTTTAACAATTTACAATAAATGCATTAATTATGTTGCATTAATTAATATAAAACAAAGCGTTTCCTTGATTCTTAATTCGTTCTTTCTGTTCGCTTCTTTTATTTTTTACTTTTTTTTTTCGTTTGTTTGTTTGCTCATTATTAAATTATAAATGGTTTTTTATTAATGGATTTAGTTCACACATAATATTTTGTTCATGTTTGTATATATGTATGTATATATGTATGCATGTATGTGTAGGTATATTTTTGTCTGATTATTTATGCATAAAAATATATTTTTAAATTGCTAATGTGCGCGCAGACGAGTACATTGTACTTAAAAAAATGCATTGCACTACATATCATACTAATTATTAATGCTAAAAAAACAACCGAAAATAAATAATCTATCTATATATTTATGTATTTTTCATATTACTATCAATATTTATGACAATATTGTGCAATTGTTTTTTTTATATGTAGCATTAACCAAATATTCTATGATCATGTTGAAAAAATATTTTTGCATTGAATTTAGTTAAGTAGTGTGTGTGTGTGTGTGTGTGAGACCAGTTCTCACCAAAAAAAGCGAATTAGGTGGTTCAATGTGCATATTGTCGGGGAGTTGAGGGGGGCGAAAGGGGGTCTTCTCAACTCAACTTAACACAGTTCATGGACCCCATTGCAATTCGGCTGTCTGCTAGGAACGCATGGTTGCACTTTAGTTGGCCTATGCATCTTGCCCAATGTCCCCCCGCGCGCGCGGGTTCGCTCGCTCGCTCACATTTTCGGGGCCCCCCCTAAACAAAAAATTTTTGCAGTCGTCGTCGACTACGATGACGACGACGACGACGACGACGACCAAAAATTAACTATACTATACATTCCCCCAGCGCGCCCCCCTCACTCCTTTCCATCCATCCCGTGTGCACCATTCGTTTGTATGGCGCGCTACTCACATATACAAACATATTTATATGTATGCGTATGTGTGTGAGTGTGTGTGTGTGTGTATGTATAGAGAGAAGAGAGAGACTTCGAAACCGCCACACAAAACTGCAAACAACAAGTGTCCCCCGCGCGCATTCTCTCCTCCACCTTACGCTGAATTAACTTTCGGACACATGTTGCTAGCGTGATTTGAATTTTATTCATTTGTGTTTTATTTATTTTATTACAAACTATTTTGCAACTAATCCATTCTGCTTGTTTACATGCAAAAATAGATAATTTCAGCATATTTAAGTAGACCATGACCTATGTCTAGTTGGACGATTTTATTTATTCTAAAATTAAAAATTCCTTAAAAATAGACTAATAGCGATAAAATATTATTGTAAACACATTTTCATACACAGACATCGTCGTCGCGATTTTAACTATTTTTTTCTTCCCCTCTCTCTCTCTCACACACACACACACACACACACTCTGCCTCTGTTATTTGTAATTTAGCGAAAAACAAAAGGTGGACGAACTTTATACTATACACCCAAAATGCATCGATGTTTAAAACGAATGACATTGAATTAACCTATAGGTATACCTATATATGCAAATATGAGTTAGAAATCATAGCAAGTCTTATTCATCTTTTTTTTATTCATTTTCGGTTGTTTTATATTTGGTTGGGGAGAAGATAGTGCGAGAGTGGAGATCGCGCGCGGTTTTATATACAAATAACGAAATTGTTTAGGAGGAAGGTTATCTCGTTTTGAGACTTTATTAGACAAACAACAAATTCAAATTTATTGATGGTCGAATGTGATGTAGTGTAAAATTATTTTATTGTATATTCAATTCGCTAATGTTGGAAATAATTAGGTAAGTTAACATTTCTATATCTAATGTGTGTGTGTGTGTGTGATTGTGTGAGTGTATATGTGTGTGTGTGTGTTCTCTTATTGAATAAAAAATTATGAATAATTTGGTATAGTTAGAGGAAAAACAAAATTTTCCCTTGGAAAATAAAAAGTGAAAAGGAGGAAAAGTGGGAATAGAGAGAAAGGAAAAAAGAGACGCGCGTTATATAAATATATAGAAGGGCAATGAGGGGGTGCAGATAGCGCGCGCCCGTTCGCTAATCAGCAGCGCGCGCGAGCAAGAAAGTGAGTAGTAGAGTAGTAATGTATAAATATAGAGGAAAAAGAAGAAGAAGAAGAAGAAGAGGAGAAGAAGCGAAGTGGAATTTTTAGCTTGTACTGTACCGCACCGTCCCTCATAAAGATTCTTTCTTAGGAGTATTTTAAAATGTAGTTCCTGAGATGCTGTGTAGCGACTAGCTTTATTGATTTTATGTAACTAAGACATTCTTCCCTACAAATATAAGTTTTAAAACTAAGCACGGCGGCCTCGTCGACTCTCTCTCGCGCGCGTATCCACCAAAAAAGATATATATGTATACACGGGGAAAATGAAGGAACAAAGATGGAAAAAGCATTCGCTTCAATTCTATTATAGTTAGGTATAGCTCGCGCTAGCAAAAATTGTACGATATACAATAATAATATGCAATAAAGAAAAAAATGGCAGAGAGAGAAACGGGGCTTAAAGCTTAAAATCACATTTGTTTGTACGTACGATTTGCGAAAGGTTCAAATTCATTTTTTCGAGGAATGAAGGATATACATAGAGGTGCGAGGATTTGATAATGATGCGATTTGCGTTTGCAAAAAATTCACATGAACTTTGCTCTACGAATAAACAAAATAGAAACCTGTCTCATCTAACAATGCGCCCTTTTTCTGCACACATTCACATGCCCATTTTAATAATTGCACGCATTTTTTTTATGTGTAGAGAGTAGAGTAGTAGTAGCTCTCTCTAGCTCTCTCCTCGTTTTTTGAGAGATATATATATATATACATATATATAATAAAACCTCCCTTACCCATTTTTATTGACTATTAGAGAAGGATCGCGTACATTAAATGCTGTTAGAAAAGAATAAATTTATTAGATGCGTATTCATGACGAAAAAAGATGAATGCAATTTTTTTTTTGTATATGGAGAGACGCGAATGGCGCGCTTGCTGCGGCTGCTGCTTATATAGTTAGCAAAAATATTATAAGAGAACCGGTTGCTTGCAAAATACACTTTGGTGGTGTGTGTGCTAGACTGGGGTTAGGTGAACTATATATATATATATATATATACACCTATAGGGGGAGATTTCTGTACACTTTGCTAGGTCCCCCATTAAACCTCTCTACAACAACCTATACACCTATACAATAATGAAAGAATGGAAACGTCTTAGACGAGACATGATCGTAGACTTTTTCACCTAACCTATTATTTACTATTCATATTCTAATCTATTAATAGTGCATGTACCGTAACACATCCTTAACCTTCAAATAATATTATGACTTTTAGTTAGGTTAGGTTAGGTGTCTTATTATTATTTGTTATATATACATATAGAAAAGAAAGAAAAAACAATTTACGATTTTTGTTATCTGACATCATGTGGGTTATCATCGTCGTGCATTTGCGAAATAAAAAATTCCATCAACAAATTATTATTATACATACATAAGTACATTAATGTGAAACAATTGCATGTTATTGTTAGTTGTTGTTGTTGTTGTGGTTGTTTGTTGTTTGTTGATGAGAGAAAAAATGATATTTGTAGAGAGAGAATTTTTTTGGTAATAAGGGGGACTAGGCCCTTCTCGCCCCACTTCTATACACAAATCCCCGCTAGCCCCCCTAAGTGTACCTGTACGCCTATGAATTTGCAACTCCAATAAAAAAGTGGTCCTACAAGTTTTTGACTCTCTGGCAAATTTTAGTTTTCAAGGGGGTAGAGTACTGTTGGAACCATTGTGCTTGTTAGAGTATATACTAGACTATCAGAGTGGTTAGACGTAGCTAGTGAACTTGTGTGCAACACTAGGAAGCGGTGACCTCCATGAAGATGATCTCCATATATTACCTAACACCAAACTTCTATTAACTTTTTCATCATTATTTTGTTGTACACATACATAAATTGGACAATATCATCATTTGTTTCTGTTATATTATCGATTAAGTAAGTCATTTTTATTTATTAATTTTTTTTTTTTTTTTGTTAAATTGTGAAACAATTGCATTTGCCACCTACTTGATTTATACAGTGACACACACGCGTCCACCTCATCCAATAAACAATTTTTATTTCATTTGTTAGTAGCGTTATCAATTATTGTATTCCTATTGTGTTTTCAATCTGAATATTAAAAATAAGTAATTTTTTTATTATATTTTTTTATTTGTAGTCACAATGCACGTCCAATAAAACACCTAAGCAAATTAATGCAGATTAATTTACAATTGAATTTTGACTATTTCTCCATAGGATTTCGATTATTTCGTTTGTGCGAATACTATCAATTGTTATGCCATAACTGCATGTAGGAGGCAACTTGCAATGAATTGCTGTTCAATTCTATAATCATAATAAGTACGTTTCGTGCACTTAGGCGAGAAAGTTTAGCGTTTCATTTTTAGGTAAATATTTCTAATAAGTATTCAAAGCCATTTTTAATAAAAATTTTAATAAAATATATTCTAATATTTGAGACATTAGATTTACATTTTCAATATTTTATTACTTAAAAAAAAAATTATTTTCAATATACATTTTGTAATATCAATTAATGAAAACTATATTTAATTAATTTTTATAGAATTTCTTTATTGATTTTGTATTAATTTCAATTATCATCAAGAAAAAAAAAATATTTTTTGCTAAAACTTTTAATTAATCCTCATTAATAATATCATTCAATTTATATGAAAATTAAAATAAATTTCACGTTTTCCTCTACGTATTCGTATGCTATATAGGAAAATGTTATAATGTGCGCGATTTTTTCGGGGTGAAAATTATTAGACAAGAGAAAGAGTGAGAGAGAGAGTGAGAGAGGGGGAGAGAGAACGCGTTGGCATGTTCGAATAAATACCGAGAATAAATTCGCGATGGGGGCTCTCTTTTAAATTTTAATCAATAGTATAAAAGCAAAACTAGCTTGCGCAAATCGCAACAAACATATGAAAGTACTCTCTCGGGCTCATTTTTTTTCCTATTGATTTTGCGTATTCATAAAAAACATTTAGTAGTAGATAGCAAATTTAATTGAAATGCATCCTTTTTGTCAAAGAGAGAGAGAGTGTCGTGTGCATAGTAGTAGAGTGTTGTTGCTTAGTAGAGATGAAGAAAATTGTTCTTCTTCTTCTCCTCTCATGGACAAACAAAACAACTCTTTTTGCTTGAGATGATAGTAATAGCCTATACTTAACACGCGTGCATGTTTTCATTATATGGTAATTGTTTCATCAACACGTTACATACATAAAATGTTTCAATCAAAACATCTTCATTAAAATCATCACCCGCGCATCACAAAATACATCAGTTTAATCAATAAATAAATAAATTAATTAATAAACTGTACGCCGAAAAAACAGCAACCTACGTATTAAAAATGACTATTTTGTTTATTAATTGTCATCACTTATCGTATATATTAAAAAAAAAAACTATAATAATAAAAGTGATCGACTGTGTATGTAGACATCCCATAAATAGCGTTTGTTGCGTTTTGTTTCAAATTATTTTCAAATTGTTTATTACCAAATGTATTTTTGCATTGTTGTTTGCGTCGTCTGAAGTTGAAGTTTATTTACCTTCTATTTGCTATATGTATATGAATCAGCCATTAATTCGCTTTTTTTAGCATTCTGTTGATTCACAATTTTATAAAATTTCGTACACACACACACATATGTATGTATAGATTTCGAATGCAATCTACAAAAAATTTGTGTATACAAAATTTTTTTAAACTAGCAACTAACTAATTAGATTAATAGCCAAAAATATATTTGTTCCTTTGATAACCTTTCTCTTCAATCATTTGATGATAAAAATTTTTATTAAACAACAAGAAAAATGCATATAAGTACGTAAATTAGTTTTGACCAAAAATACGATACGATTCCGCTTGCATACATATGTAATTATGCAGCCGAAAATAAAATGAAACAAAAGAAAAATAATGTATTGTTATGCATTACGTTTCGTCGACTTTCATTCAAGGCAACATATTTGTGGATGATGTAAACCGAACTAATAGCAACATACAATTTTTTTATTATATATTTTTTTTATTTAATATGAAAATAAATAAAATATATGTTGGTAAATGTTTGCTGCGCTCGCAAAAATGATGATTCTAATATTTACTAAAAAAATACAGACGATTTTTGTTGGTCTTATCAATTTTTTTTATATTTATCAGTTGTATATGCAAACCTATTTTAAAAATAACACAAAGCAGCAGCAATGTGATATTAAAAAATGCAATAGATGTTGAAAATATAATAATTCATATGTATGGAATAAAACAAATGAATTCGAAATCATCGTAAAAGTCGTATAGAAATTTGCATCGCAAAATACATAAATATTTGCAAATTTGGACTATGATTAATAATTAATGCATAAATAGAAATTATTATATAAGCGAAATGAAAATTTTATTTATTGATTTTAATCAACAAATATGTATGTATATTATTATAAACAAGCGCAATCGTTTATTTATTTTATTTTCGTTTTTCAATCAGCACATTTTAATAATATTCAATTGTTTATTATTATCACCAAATTTGTTTGTTGGAAACTATGAAGTCACCTTGACGTGCAATTTCTAATAAATTATTAAACAACTACTAAACGTCCAGACACGGTTTTTGGCGAATTTTTCGATAATAGAATATAGAGTGAATCAAGTCTGGCTTATGTGAACAAAAAAAAATACTTTTTTTTTTATCAATCTGCTATATATTTAATTTTATGGCAACTTAACCTATCCCACAATACCTGACGTCACGTAACCTTAACCTTAATCTAATCTAATTTTTAATTTAGTTAATCGTTAATTATTTAAATTTATATAAGTATGTATATGTATACACACAAATATATATGTGGCGCTCTTATCAGATAAAAAATATTTTTTTGTTTGCACTAGCAAATAAATTAAAGTGTAATAATTGCACTTAAGTTTTTTTTTTTTTTTTATTTTTTTTTAATAGAATTGCTACTTGTACTGATGAATTGATAGCTATCTCGATTATAGAATGAAATGATAGTTTTTTAATTTCTAGTTAATTAATTAATTAATTTATTAATTAATTGATTAAGTAAGTAATGCAAATTTTTTGTAATAAATTGATGTAGTTGTATCGAAATAGGTGGTATATGTTATTATTATTATACATAATAGGCAAAGTGTACACCTCTCTCTCTCCTCTCTACAAGTTGAAATTGGGGGAAGGGATGCTGGGGAAAATAAAGATGAAAACATTGCAGGTTTTATTACGATATTGATTATAAAATCAATAAAATATGGCCTGGCTTCGTTCGTTCTCTTTTCCGTTGCGTTTTCCTCCCTGCTGTTCGCGCTTTTCTCTCCCAACTACACCAGTTGTATAGTTGTACATAAAATTGGCAAAAAGAGGAAAAATAACGCGCGCGCGGCGGCGGCAGCGGCGGCGGCGGACGCTACCGCGCGCGTATTATGCTCTCTCTCCCTTCTATATATATACATATACATATCTAACTAAAGAGTGGAGAGAAATTAAAATGTTCATGCGCGCCTATTCCCTCTAATATGGAAAACCCTTCGTTACAACATACATACATATACATACGCACTATGTACTTGTATATGTGTGTGTGTGTGTGTGTGTATAAAACGAACACATAGATAAATACAAAAGGAGAGAAAACGAGGAGAAGAACGTAATGATTTTTTGGGGTAAAATTTAGTGGAAATTTTTTAGGTGGAAGTATGATCGGGGTGGCTGTGATGTGATGGTGGGAGAGGATGTATGAAAAAGCACGCGACGTGCGCTCATTAACGAACCCTCTTCTCCGTTTTCCCGAATCTCTCTCGCAACTTATTATATAAATAGGATGTCAATTGTTTTATACTACATACAACCCTCCCCCCCCCTCGCCAGCCATGAATTTCTATATCTTATCATATAGAAAATAGTAAAAAACTATTTCTTCCCTTTTTTTTATATATATTATAGTATATTGTATGTTGTATAGTTGATGAGGAAATATGCGTCGTGGAAACTTAACGCGCGCGTTCATTTCCACATCAACCCGGTGTGTGTGTGTGTGTGTGTGTGTGTATGTATGCGTAAGTGTGTTGGTGGTGGTGCGGCGTCCCCTCGCGCGCTCGCTCTCTCTTTCCACTTCGATTTTTTCTCTCCACTCTTCTTTTCGCATTTTGACATTTTTAATTGCGGCCCTGTACTCTTTATTCTGCGCATTTTCATTTCGCTATAGAGGAGGGGTGGGCGGTACGCACTATTTTTTAGTGTTGGCTTATTACGGCAGATGTCTCATAGCTATGTCCCAATAAAGAATAACCGAGCAGTCATTTTTTGCGCGTTTGAATTTTTAATACAACAGCAGTCGCGGGTTCGAGCTGATATGAAACGGTACTTGTTTGTGCGCGTTTTTTATTTTTTATAACATAAACAAGTGCTGCTCGCTCACAATTAATTAATTAATTCAAAAATCAAACTATTCAAACTAATTGCCAAAAAAAAAAAGAAAAAAGAAATTGTCATAATTAATTGAAACAATTTTTTCTGCGTTTTTTTTTTTTTGAATTTAATCGTAGTGTGCGTGCCGGGTACTGGTGGCGCTTCTTTACTTTCAACACATATCAAGGAAACTTTTTATCCACCTTCAAGTATAACGGTCAAGAAAACGTGTGTTTTGTGAGTGGTGTGCTCTGGGTTTATATTTTCCCGTTTTTTTCTTCATTTTGGACAACTGCGTCTGTCTCTGTTCCACGCGCGCACATACAACTCTCCATTCTTCTCCTTTCTCACACACACATACACACACACACGCACACATACTAAGAGTGTGTTGTGCTCTTGGGTGCTGCGTCGTTGTCGTCGTCGTGGTCGTCGTCGTATTTTTTTCTTCGGACTGTAATTCTGCAGTTGCAAAAATGCAGCAGCAACGCTGAGTGTGTGCCATCTGACCGATTTTTTTTTTGATTTTTTTTCTTTTTTATTCTTATTAAAAAACGCTACGTTACGACGACACATTCGGTCATGTTAATGTAAAGTTTTTATATGATGATGATGGAATTAAGTTGCCACAAATGGTTTTTATATACGAGTTACTCATATACAAATTAAGGTAAAAATTTGCATTAGATTGTTTATACTTAGATTACATTTGTTTTATTTGCAAGGCGCTCTAATTTTTTCCTATTCACATACATACACATACACACACACACACACAGACATTCATACAAGTTGCAATAATTTTTTTAGATAAGAAAAAATCTTGTGAAAGTGAAAGAGAGACACCAATACTAAAAATAGATTTTTATCTATAGTGTGCTTAGATAATTGCAGCGCTTCGTTTCTGTTATCATTTTTTTTGCTTGACATATATATTTTTTTAAATAAGATAATAGCGCAAAATATAATTCTTTTCTCTCTCTCTCTCTCTCTCTCTCTCTCTCTCTCTCTCGCTCGCTCGCTCTCCGTCTCTTACATTTCTATAACAAATTGCAATTTAATTAAATTTTTTTTTTTTGGTGGGATTGTATAAGTAAAGGAAATTATTCGGTGCGCTTCCTTAACGCTGATGGGGATAGAAAAAATTGTGTCATTCGTTTTTCATCCCTTCCACTATTTTAAATAGCCAATGAGTACGATTAAATAAAATTTTTCCCCTTACTTTTCGGCCGTCTCACTCTCACTCTACTCGCCTATGCCTTTGATATGAAATATTATTTTTAATGATTGCGCGATTCAAGTTGCGAACCATTTTTGTACTATTTCGCGTAACAACTCTCTCTCTTCACTAACCAAACGATTCGACAACAACAAAAAAAAAAATGAAAGATTAAAAATATGTTAGGTTAGTTTATAGAAAATTTATAAATATTTCATGAATAGTGTGTGTGAATGGTGGATGCGCCGGGCATAAATGTTTTGTATTTAGTGCTGAATGTGATTTTATGTATTTCTTCTAGGTGAAAAACAATAACGATGGTAGATACACAACATTTTTGTTTGCGCTGGAACAACTACCAAAGTAGTATAACTTCAGCGTTTGAAAATTTGAGAGACGATGAAGACTTTGTAGATGTTACATTAGCATGTGATGGAAAAAGTTTAAAAGCTCATAGAGTTGTTTTATCAGCTTGTAGTCCATATTTTCGTGAATTACTTAAGGTAATACTTTTATTTTTATCTCTCTCTCTCTCTCTCAATCATTTTATTAATTTGAATTTTCATTTTGTTAGTCAACCCCATGTAAGCACCCTGTGATAGTCCTTCAGGACGTAGCCTGGACCGATCTGCACGCTCTCGTTGAATTTATTTATCATGGCGAAGTTAATGTGCATCAGCGATCGCTTTCGTCCTTTCTTAAAACCGCCGAGGTCCTGCGGGTCAGTGGCCTCACACAAAAACATGCAGATGATAGAGATCAGGTTAGTTTCGCAATACAATTTAATTAAAAAGCAATTAAATTAATGTTTTGTTTTTTTTTTCCTTTTCTGTTTCGATAATTTAGTTAGCACAAGTACAAAGTCTGGTGAGGGCCCAACAACAAACTCCAACATCAAATCATCATCCAGCATTCCCCGACAAATTAATCGATGATTCAATGTTTACGTCGCCCACATCACCGCCACATGGTGCTACAGTAAATCAACTGTTGCGTCGCGCCGCGATGCAACATCGACGAGAGCGACGAATTAGCCAGGACCCCGAACAGGATCATAAACGATCAAGAAATGAGCACATCAATAATAATAATAACGAATTGAATTTGTCGCATCATCAACCGCCGCAAACCCAACCGACCGATTTCTCGCCGACCGCGATGAAAAACAACAACATCAATTCCTCGCTGATCAATTCGATAAAGAATAGTAACGATATCGAGGGGAATGGGATCAGTTCAACGGAGCATGGTTCGAGTCCAAGTTCACCCTCGCCCACACACAATTCGCGCGAAGACGTCAAATCGGAACCGATGGAATTGCTCAGTAGTACTAATCAAGATGAGAATAGTAATGATTCGAATGAAGTGATTAATGATAACGGACCTAATTTGCCGCAAGGACCTCATTCTGGTAGTAGTGGCGGTGATCACGACGACCACGACAGCCCAATTGGACCATATCTGACGCCGTCTGAAAGCAAACTATTTGCAACAGCTGCAGGAAGCTTCAATTTTAGTATGGCTGCGCTGGCTGCTGATCCAACAGGATTAGGAGGTAAGTTTCTATCAATAAAAACAAATGCATGCTAGCCTCTATGGTGATGGTCTTTCTCAATTAACTAATTTCCTATTTGTTTACCAACCAACCAACCAAAAAAAAAAGAAAAGTATTATTTATTTAGTTTATGTAAGACCATCAGTTTAGGGACACTGGCAGTTAACTAAGGAAAGGTTAACTGCGTTCTAACTCAAGTTTTGTTTCTTCCAGGTCTGAATCAGTCGTTACAAGGTGGTGACAGTCTGGCGGGAACGTCTCAAGGTAAGAATTTTCTCTATTATTTATCTATTTTATATACTATATTATTATTCATTAATTTACTATTCCAAACAACAAAATTGATTGATTCAAAACGATTCCTTTCAATTTTGTTTGCTATTTTATCATACGATACGATAAAATTGAAAGGCTCTACCACAAAATTTTTTTCGAAATCCACCATCCAAATTGCAGTTTAAGTGTACTCAGTGTTGCATAGCTTAAACTATAATTTGGCCATTTACTTATTTGATAATTTTTTTGTGTGTGTATTGGAATGTCGTTCTTTTTTTTTTTAAATAATTGTGTTGTGTTGTATAAGTTTGTCCCTGGTCTGTTTTTGTGTTCGTTTGTTTTTATTTTTTTTTTTATTAATTTTTTTTAATTTTTATTAATTTCATTTACTTTTATTTTCAATCAAACAAACAAATATTAATATTTGATGAAACGTAGATGATTTTTTTATTATTATTATATATTTTTTTTTTTTTTGGGGAAGCCAATGAATGATTAAAAGACAAATGCGATACGATATTTCAAAGTTGTTGTTGCAGTTGCTTTTGCATGCATTGACAACTGCGCATATAAAACCCAAGTTGCCAATTAATTTATCTGAGATATATTTGAACCGAATTATTAAACAGTCTAAAAAAAATCAGCAATAAATAAAATGATACATTAATTATTAGGTTAGTTCTTATTGTTAGTCAATTTTCTATTTTATTATTATTTTTCTTCTCTTTTTGTACGAAAGAATACTTTTTTCCTTAATTAAAACAAATTTCCAATAAAAATGAAATGAAAAGTATTCTTTTCCATATTGATTCATTTGAAATGACTAAATTGTTAGTATTCAGCAAGAAAGAAGAGAATCAAAATAAAACAAAACCTAAAGTAAAAAACTAACTAAAAACAAAAATTATTTTTGATTGGTGCAGCTATTTTGTAGTTTGTATTGTACCTTGGAATTAATTTGTAAAAGAAAATTGATTTTTGCTATAATGGTAATAATCTGAAGGCAAAAAATCAATTTTCTTCAATTTTTCTAAAAAAATTTTTATATACCTAAAATAAATTCAACTCAACAAATTTTTACGTACACAAAAACTAGCCAAGGATTAAACTTAAACTCTAAAATTATCGGGTAGAGAGTGAAGAGTACACTCCTGTAAGCAAACCTTACTTTCAATTGTTTCACATTAATCAATTTTGCAATTTCTCATATCACCAATAAGTATATGAAATCAGTAAAGGGTTTTTGGCGTAAGTAATTGTTTGTTGAGATGGAATACTTTGTAAAAAATGTGACAGATAAAAGAAACAATCCGCGCTTCGTATAACAAAACACAGCTTTTAAATAAAACAACAAAACAAAAAATATGTTTCATCCCAATAAATTTTTGCTTTGCCTTCTATATACATACATATATAGTCAATGTTGAAGGGGTGAAATGCATTTTTTTTTTGAATAAAATCTATTTTAAAACATTTTCTCAATTCATAATTTGTGATGATGATGTCGATGATGATGATGTGATGATGATGATGATGATGATGATGATGACGATGAAAATTGAGGAAATTTAAGCGCAGCGTGTAAATGAAAGCTTCATAGGTCCTTCAATTCGAAAAAATTTGCGCAATTTAATTGCGCAAATTAATTGCGCAAATAACGAGATAAGCACAAGTCTAGCAAAACAAAAAAAAAAAAACCGCGCGTATTTCACACATACTCACTCACTCACTCACACAGATAGAAACAATTGAAAGCGGAACATTTTGACGTTTAGTAGGTGTGGACGACTTCCGATGCCAACCATGCAACAAGAGTCTATCCTCTCTGACGCGACTGAAACGTCACATACAGAATGTCCATATGCGTCCATCACGTGAACCGGTATGCAACATATGCAAGCGAGTCTACAGTAGTCTGAATTCGCTGCGCAATCATAAGAGTATTTATCATAGAAATGTCAAGAATATCAAGACAGAGGACATTATAACGCCACATCACTCCTTTTACTTGTGAACGGCTGCCGCTATTTTTATTTTTCTATTTTTGTTTTCCTTTATATACATATACATATATTGGTTTAATAATAATCTATTAGGAAATGGAATAATTGTTCGTCAATTGCTTCATTTGACATACTAGATTGTAGAGTTGTACAAACAAAGCTTTTTACTACTTCATTTATATCTCCATATTATTATGATTATTATTATTATTATTATGATTATGATTATTTTATTTTTAAATATTGTTTACTCATCAAATTTACTATTATTATTATTATATACATATAATGAACGCAATAGGGAATTTTGAGAGGGTAAAAATGAGAAAAACAATAGAGAAGCGCGCATATACATACATATAAAATAGATAAAAATTAAAAAAAAAAAGTTGTGTGGTATAAGACAAGCTTGACTTGATTTTTCATTTCTTTTCTTTCTTATGTATTAAGTTATATTTAGAGTTGCTATTAGAGTTCTTAGGTTAGATGTCATTTAATTATGAATTATGACAGTTAACCTAACCTAATAACTTAAAAACAATTTAGAAGCAAAAAAAAAATCAATCACAAAAACGTAAGGGCTAATTAGGGTTATTGTTCCCGGTGTGCCAGTGCGAAGGATCAGTCTGCCGCTCCCTCTGTCGGCCAGTCATCGTTGCGACGTCTGTGGGAAACTGCTCAGCACCAAACTGACATTGAAAAGGCACAAGGAGCAGCAACATCTTCAACCACTCAACAATGCCGTGTGTACATTGTGCCACAAGGTGTTTCGGACATTAAATTCATTAAATAATCATAGAAGTATCTATCATAGAAGGCAGAAATGATAAGTCATTTGTTATCTATCTATCTATACCTATTACTTATATAATATCTTAAAAATGCATAGTAATCTAGGACGCGCGATATACAGAGAGAAAGAGACAGATATACATACATACAGAGCCCTCATATAAACAAAACAAAAGAGAAAACATTATTCAGAAGAAAATCGTCAAGCTGTCTGATATTACACAAAAACAAAAAAAACAAAACTACAAAACAAAATTCCATTTTCTTTTAACTAGAATTTTTGTTTATATTTAAAAAAAAAAAACAAGCAGATGATGAAAAATTATTTATAATTAATTAATATATTAATTGTTTAGTTATTTTTCTTTTATCTACTTATAAATAATAAGAATTTGTATAATCAATACATATACATATGTTATTAATTTTTTAATGATTATCAAGTTAGTTTAATTGTTATTTTGAAAATCAAATAATTAATATTTTGAGTTGAAAAAAAAAAGGCGGCAGAAGAAATTTTTTATATATAATAAATCTAAATATATATTCAGGCTTTAAATCAAACAAGTAAAACAAAAATGAATTATGGAATGGATCGAGATGATGATGATGATGATGATGATGTTGATGATGATGATGATGACGAAGAGTGCAATGAAATTGTTAATAATAATTTGCGTAGTTTTGTCTGGCATACTGTGATAATTATTTTTCGAAAATTCTTCTAATCAAAATTACGCACTCTTTATATTTTGTTTTATTAATTATTTTTTATTTTTAATATATATATAAGAATCATTTATTATTATTATTATTATTATAGTTATTGTTAACAGGGTCGTATTAATTAATATGAATTTCTTTAAGCAATTTTTCTCATTCATTCATTCATTCATTCAATTAATATGAATTTAATACCGCCCTGTATGTTGGTGGAGGTTTTCTTCCATTATTTTTTAATTATTACTTACATTACATGATATATTTATATACATATTATATATTTATACATAGAGAAATATTTATTATTATTTTAAAAGTTATTATTATTATTATTATTATTATTTTGTGAGAGGGCAGGACTTTGTTTAACTTTTTTGTTTAATATATTTTTTTTATATATACACACAATATATATATATATATATATAAATAATTAATGATTTCTCACTTCAAATGTTTGAAAGACTGAATGATGTTTCATTTTTTTGTTTGTTTGTTTAGTGAGTTTTAATTAATTATATAATTAAATATAAGTAAGGCAAATAATATAAATATATATATTTAAATAAACGAACGAATAATAACGCTACTTATTATAACTGATAAATAGAAAATTTATATAAATTTGTAGCAAAATCAAAAATGATGAAAAAAAAAATGTTATATTATTATAATAATCTAGTATTTATTAAGACTGATAATTTCGGACTGATTTTTTGGTAAGCGAATTGGCAACGCTTCAATAATATCCACCCAAATATAAAAATTTTATTTTTTTAAAAATGATTATTTTAGAATAATGCGCAATGAAAAAATGTCCTAAGTATATGTAGATTTTTCTTTTTTTGAATTTTTTTTGAATTTTTTGATTTTACAAAGACCCCCCCCCCCTAAGAACCCCCTCTAGTTGCATATGAGCATGTCATGTGTTGAATGGATGCAATATATGATATTTTATGTACTTGTTGTATTTATGTTCAAATATATTTTTACATTGGCGAGCAGCTTGGGTTTTATTTTTGCTTAAGTAATAAATTGGTAAAAAATATTATTTAAAAAAAAATTTAATAATTGTTAATTTCTCCTTTAAATTATTTTTATTTAATTATGTTGATTTATTCGTTTTGTATTGATTGAAAAATACTAAAAATCCTTTACCTCCCCCCTTATAACTTGGCTTCCCTATTAATTTCATTTATTTAAAAAAAAAAATTACTTATTATTGTTTTATTTTGTTTGTTTGTTTATGATTTTTTATTTTTATTTTTTGTTGTTAATTTTTATTTAGTTTTTGTGTTTTTTTAATGGTATTTCGGTCGCGGAGAAGTTGCCACCACTGCGTTCATAAACATCAACCTCTTCCTTCGTCTCAAACACACAAAACACACAATTCATATTATATATGATTTTATTATTTGTTTTATTATTGTTTTGTTTTTCTGTAAATTTAATTTCGCTACTTATTTTTTTTTTTTCATTTTGTTTATTTATTTTACGTTATTTTGTTTATTTTTTATTATTATTTTGTTGTTTGTTGTTAGTCATTGTTCTAAGCCATCCTTTCACATAAATTATTAAAAAAAAAATAATATAAGTAAAGCAAATGACAGTGCGTCATCGCGAACGCGTTTCTGCCTAAAAAGGTCAAAATTTTTCTTTAGTTTATTTAATTTTCTTTATACTATTAATAATAATAACTAGGTGGTAACTTGATTAAAATTGACGGTTGTTTGTGCGGGCTATATAATAATAATAAGTCGGGGGATGAAGTTTATGAACGCAGCTGCACGTCGAATGAGCCTTACAAAAAAAAAAAAAAAATTAAATTGATATGAGAGAAGTAATAGACGTAGGGGAGCGGTGGCAACACGCGCGACCAGACACGCGGACATGGCTTGGTTTTGCTGTTGCAGGGGCCTCACCCAAGAAGGTGTTCACGTGCCAGCTGTGCGGTAAGGTGCTGTGCTCAAAGGCGTCCCTAAAGCGTCACATCGCGGACAAGCACGCAGAACGCCAAGAAGAGTATCGCTGCGTCATCTGCGAACGCGTGTATTGCTCCCGCAACTCGCTCATGACGCACATCTACACATACCACAAGTCCCGACCCGGAGACATCGACATTAAGTTCTTTTAGCCTCCCCGATCCCCAGGTAACCCCTCATCTAACTGATGATGATAAAATTCAAAAAAAAAAAAACAAAAAAAAAAAAACCTAACAAATTTCTCTCTATTTCTCTCTTTATCTATTTTTTTTAAATATCTTTTTTATTTTACACTCTATACATAGTTTCAAAAATATTTTTATTTTTTTTCATAAACACGCACTGAACTGAAATTTTTCTATATAATTGATTATTTTGACGAATCCTAATCCCGGCGCATCCACCACACTTAATTTTATCTTACATCATCCAAACACGTACCCTATTCATGTACCATAAACAACCGCTCGCTTGTTTTTAATTTATTATTATTATATATTCTTTGAGTTGCTTCTTTGTTGGGTTGCTGGCATGTGCTGTGGCCGCACAATTAAAAATATTTACAAAAAAAAAAAAGTTCGCGCGAACATCATCCGCTCTGACCGCGTACTGTTACAGGCGCCGCACCCATACGAATGCCTCCTCCAACATCTGGAGGCATCAACGAACCACAAGAATGTCCGTACTGTCGGCGAACCTTCAGCTGTTACTACTCCCTCAAACGCCACTTCCAGGACAAACACGAACAATCCGACACGCTCTACGTATGCGAGTTCTGCCATCGACGCTATCGCACCAAGAACTCGCTCACAACGCACAAGAGTCTCCAGCATCGAGGTACAAGCGGTATGCTCAAACGGCTACTCAAGACCACTGCCATTAAGAGCGTTTTGGGCCCGCCGCCACTACCGCCCCGTCTGCAGTGACCACAACAAGTACAAATAACTCCATAATTAATTTTTTATTAAATTATATTTCGCACATAAAAAATTATTAAAGCACAGACAGCGTTGTCCAATACATCTTACGTACGTATGTACATAAACAAACAAAAAAACAAACAGAAGAAGGCTGATGATGAAACAATTTGGGAAAACAAAATGGAAAATGAAACGCTGCTGATCATATAAATCTACCTCAACAAATAGGCGCCCGCCAACACACTTAATTTTTGTAGTAAATGCCGCAGTAAGTACAAAGAAACAAAAAAGAGAAACAAAACATTTCTTAAGTCTGTGCCTCTTTCTCACACACTCACACACACATGCAACATTGAAAAAAAAACAAACTCACACATATCTTTCATATCGTATGGAAGCGCGCCATCTAACGAATACTTTTAAAGTAAGTAAGCGCTTGTAAAAAAAAAAAACTTTTCTCTTCCTCAATCCTTAATTATTAATTAATTATTATTATTATTATTATTATTATTATTATACTGTGATTCCCCTTTTACTTTCCATATACATACATACATAAAAAGAAACATATAACCTCAAAGTCAATTACATACACACACACACATACACACACATATACATATACATATACATATATTTAAAACAAAACACAAATGTTTATTGACCAAAAAGACATATCGTTCAATTCATTTGAGGTTATTTATTGTACGAGACGTGCGCGTGAGCTCGTTTTTTTACTCACTCAGTAAGTAATTAAAACAAAATATGTAAGTAAGTAAGAACAAAACAGAACAAAAAATGCACGACGAAAACGATGACGACGACGACGACGACGACGACAAACGAGCCGTCGTCACAAAATGATCATTTTATTTTCGAAAAAAGAATTATGTAAAACAAAAAAAAAGTGTTGACTAATGTGTATAAGTACATAAATATAGGTTAGATTATATTTGTTTCTAATTAATGAACAAAACTATGAACAAAAATGAAAAAACGATTGAAAAATTAAAAAAAAAAAAAAATTTAAATATAAAACATATTAAATGGCAAACTTTCCAGGGTTATAATTGTATATATATGAAGAATATTATTATTATTATTATTATTACTTATTATAAAATACTATATTATTATATATATAAAAAAAAATGAAGAAAGAAGAAAATTATAGAACAAATGAAGAAACAATTGAATAATTATTAAGTAATGTGCCAATCAATTTTTTCTTTCTTATTTGTTTGAGAGAATATTTTTTTTTTTGGTTGATATATTAATTAATAATATAAACAAATCTAGAGGGCAGGTGTATAAAAATAAGCATTTTGTTTTTTAGAGCAAATGCAAATGTGTCATAGCCAACGTTGATTATATATTAATGGCCTAAAGTGTACGCTTAGGTGTTGATTGTTATTTATTAATAATAATTTTCAATTCAATTTAATTCGTTTCTTATTAATTAATTAATTAATTAATTAATTTAATAAACAAAATGTATAAAATATGAAAAAGACTGATCCAATAATAATTATTAAAATATTATTATAGGAACAAAATATGAATTCGGCACATTTGCATTGCACACATACATACATACAATACATACATACAGACAGACATACATATACCTACATACATATATGGCACGTGGGGCGCGCTGTGAGTTATTCATTTGTTTTCACATTTCGTTTTTCTTGTGTGTGTCAAAATCTCATTCTTTCTTTTGATATTGATGATTATGTGATAATTGGTCGAACCAAAGATTTATCTAAAATTTTAATTTGTGACTAATTAATTATAATTAGAGATGCGTGCCATAGTGAGAGAAAAAAAAAAAAACAAAATGCAAAACAAGTTTTTATTTTTTATCGCAAAAAGAATGCGTCTTTTTTAATGAATAAATAAATAAATAAATAAATAACTAAATAGGAGAAATAAATTGGACGTTCCAAATGTCCCAAATATTTTTTGATGATGATGACGACGAGGACGACACAGACACAGACACAGAAGCTAATTTTTCGAAATTGATAAGATGGAATGTGTTAATTGTGTTTTTTTAAAAAATTTTCTTTTTACATACTTATATAGTTTGATTGGTTAAATGTAGATGTAGCTAGCGCATAGTTAGGAATTGTATGAAAGTTTTTTGTGAAAGACAAAGCGATTGAGGTGATTTCCATATTTTCTTACATATTTAAAAAAAAAAAAGCAATTTTATTTCGTTTGTTATTTAATTAATCAAATTAATTTAAAAAATTTATTAATAAGTACTTTATAGGTTAATGTGACGCAAATTTGTTGAATTAACAAGAAACTTTATTCGTTTATTGCGTTAAGTTTTGTTAAGTTTATTAAATTTTATTGATTTTTCGTTTTGTATAATTTTGGTGCTAGTCAAACGCAAAATTTGTTTTGGAAGAAATGTGAATGTCACCTCAATGGCGAGGCGGAAATGAAATTTTCACTTTCATCGATGATGATAATTTTTGATGTAGATGTTAAGACTTTGATGGTTTGTTAATCTTGCATATCTATTCATGCCAATAATAATATACATACATATATATATATAAAAATGAGAAAAGAAATTATTTAAAATTTAAGATAAAGAAAATGAATTGAATGAAGAAGGAACAATTTGAACAGTATTAAAATTTGTACCTAAAATTGAAAAAGTAAAAACAGATATTTAGTGGTTTAGATATTTTATAAAGATAAACCAAATTGTGTATAAAGAAAATTATCTTTATTATATAATATAAAAATAAATTAAATTTAAACAAAAAAAAAAACAAATTGGTCTTTTAGCAAAAGAAAAAATTGAGAAATCTAATTAGATAACAATTATTAAGAGAGAAATACAAAAAAATGAAGAAATATGTAGATTTTTACTACTTGAATTTTAAAAATTGTGTGAAAAATACTAAAAAAAAAATAAATTTTTTTGGCGTGAAGTAGACTAGTGTCCGTATTGTCTTTAACTGTGTAATTTAGAAACATAAAAGGAATAAGCGTAACAAAAAAAAAATCTCAGAAAAACCAAAATTGAAAATTTTTCTTTTTTAAATCTTTTCGTTTTCATAATCAAACACGGAAAAAATATACCTGCTAGATGAAAGGTTAGGAAGAAGCTAACGATATAAATAAACCAACCAACCAACCAAAACTAAACAAAAGAACAACCGATAAAACAGATCGCTTAAAACCGTGCTGCTGTTACATTACCGGAAAAGAGGAACGCATTCGATTATACATATATATATATATATATAAAAAAAAAAACAAAAGAGAAACAATCTTTCATTTCAACACCAATTCCCTCTAAAACAACCTCACATTGCAACAAGATGCCTTGATATACAGTACAACACAGCCAATTTTTACACTTAAATTGAAAAAAGCGTGTATAAAATAAATAAATAAATAAAATGAAACAAATCACAGACGCGTTTTGAATAAAGAAAATTTATTATTAAATAAAACAAATGAAGAAATACCTCAATACTCAGCCAACCTTCAGATGTACTTATATTGTATCGTATATAGTAGTTTATAAGAAACAAAAAAACAAAAAAAAACGTGAAACGTTAGCTTTAGATATTTTGCTTCTCTATTTTATTAATTAATTAATTAATTAAATTAAAAATAACTATTAATTGTGACTAATTGTATAAAATAATTAAATAAATCCAAACAAAAACACACTCATCATCAAACACATCAAACAAAACACTGAGAAATTATATCAAATTCGCGCATTGCATCACAGATTAATTTTTTTTAAAAATATTTTGATTGATTGATTGATTGATTAATTGGTGGTATGTCGAATGCATTACCAGTTGCATAACAACGTAAACAAATAACGAATTCAGGGAGTAGTTAGTACTATCAATTTCTAATTATTAATCAAAATAATAAGAGGAAACATATTTTTGACTATATTTAATGTATTTATTGAGGAAAAACGTAATAGTGTATGTACGGTAGCCTATATTTATATAAATAATAATAATAATGTATAATTCAGGCGGCTGGTAATGATGGCAACCAATTAATCGAGCGTGCGCGCGCGAAATTCGAATTTTTTTCCCCCCCCCTCAATTGATGATCGTCGTCGTAGAAATTGTTGAATGAAATATATGAATATAGATACATATCAGATTTTATAACTTGTATATTTTGAAAATGAACGGTATCTGTGATGTGATGCATGTTTTTTTAAAAATATAATAATAATAAATAAAAATAAGAAAAAAAAGGCATAGCGCAAGAGAAGAAAAGAAATAAGCCATTGTAATATAATAACAATGAAAAAAAATTTTTGTTTCGGTAATTTTAAGGTCTCCATTACATGTTATCATAATTATTGTCTTCGTTTGTGTTTTACAAATGCATATAAAAAAAAAATGTTCACGAATTTCAGAATTGTAAAACAAGAACTTTTTCATTTTTCTGTTTTTGTTTTATCTCGTTCTGTTGTTTTTTTTATATGTAAAAATATTTATTATTAATTAACGAAAAGGGGGAGAGAAAATGTGAAGGTTTTCTCTCTTTTTTTTTTCTACTCATTCTCTTTTTCGTACGCCTGTTGTATAAATAGCTTTATTTTGCATTAATTATTATTTCTGTTTGTAATATGTGAAGACAAGAAAAACATTAAAGTATGCTTCCAATTTGTTTTCCATATATTATTATTATTATTATTATTGTAATTAATTTAGAATGTTTTTCTTTAATTATTTTTTAAAACTAATGAGAACTTTTGTTATTCAAATGAATAAAAAAGAAAAAACAAAACAAAAAACTTATGAATAATATTATCAATTGATTGTTGGTGTAATAAAATAACTACAAAAAAATTAATATCATTTGTGTTTTTACATTTAACCTTTCTCAAAGAGAAAATCAATTAAAAAGCGCATGTGAATTTTTAGCATTTTAAAATTCGGCGCGCACATTTTAAATTCGATAGTTTTGCTTCTCACTCATAGGTGGTAGCAGGGTATCAATATATGTGCGATAATTTAACGTATGCAACCTACTCGTTGACTCCATTTTGAACGCTTTTTATAACTTATTAAATAGCAAAAATTCTTAATTTAACGATGTTTTAGCGCGAATTGAATACTATTTGCCTAATTAATGTATTATTTAGCATCAAATGTACATATTTTTACGTCCATATAATTTCAATAACTTTTCTATTAATTTAAATGTAAGATGTAACATATTTCTTGATAATTATACCACATAGATGTAATAAGTAATAAGAACGATTCAAAAACTCACTTTTATATGATGTAATTGTTGAAAAACCATGGGAAAACTGGAAAATTCACGCACTAAAACACACGTCACCATTAAACATTCAAAAAACAAAACGCAACTACTCAACAAACAATGCGCATGCGTTGAACTCTGCAACTGTCTAACTAAATCATCACAGCCAACTTTGATCAAATATAAAAAACAATTACTAAACGAAATCAAATCATCGGCATCATCAACATCAAAACAAAACTCCCTCAATTAGCAACTAAACAAATCGCTCAGGTAAATAAACAAATCAAAGCGCAAAAATCAACAACAACAAAAAGAGGTTATGTAATATTACAGCAACATGAGACATGTAAAATTCATCGCTCGCACAGTCCTAGTCCAAAATAACGATGTGGAAGCAGCGTGCCGTATCCTAAATCGCATATTAGGCAAAGAAGACATCTTAGATCAGTACCGGAGGACGCGCTACTTTGAAAAACCGTTCCAATTCCGAAGACGCATCAATTTCGAGAAATGTAAAGCCATTTACAACGAGGATATGGACAGAAGGATACAGTTTGTGATGAGAAAGAACCGAATTGATCCATTTCCAGGTTGTATTTAGCTAAATAAGTATAATAACTAGTCTAATAAATTAATTAAACATCATAATAATCAATGGTAGCACCAGATTTATAACCGCCCTTATCTAAAACATCTAAAAGCTTATTTGTTGTAACATCCGTAGTCAAAACAGTTTTGTTATTAAGCGAATCGTTAAAACACGCCTTGATTTCAGCATCTTTCGCATTTTCGCATACAAATTTGTACATATCTGTTTCAACCGGACCCGGATTGTAATTCAAGACAATTGTATCAGGTTCTTCGACAGCGAATACTTTAAAGAATAGATTCCGTGCTGCTTTACCTGTTCCATACATTCCCATATTCTTGAATGGTTGAATGCCGCACAATGAGCCAATATTTACAACAAATAACCTTTTGGAATGTGCGCGCATCTGTGCAACGAATGCAGAATTCAAGAGACTTGCTGATATTACATTCAAGTTCAAAAATTGGGACCAATCCTCTGCATTGGTGTAGTTAATAGCTTTATCTAGGGTGCCAAGTGATCCAGCATTATGTACGATTAAGGCGTTGTCATAATCATCCTTAAACTGATCGAATATGAGTAAATAATCGGCAAATAATGGTTTGCTCAAGTCCATTGGAAAGATAAAAACTTGAATATCCTTTGATAAGGCGTCAATTAGCTGTTTTGTCGTTTCCAAGCCATCTTGGGAGCGAGCCACCAATACAATAGTACCTTTTGTTAGTCGTTTACATAATTCAATTGCAATTGTCTGGCCTATGCCTTGCGATGCGCCCGTAATCAACGCAAATGTTGTTTTCGTATAATCAAATCTTTCCACATCCATATTATCTATTCCTCCTTATCGCTTTCGTTATGCAATTGATCGTAGTGTACAAGCTTGACGATCTCCCCTTGATTGATTGCAGTGCGTTCCGGTACAATTGTGCGTAGAATCGTTGAATTATTAATTGGTGTGTCGAATTGCTGATTTTCGTCGATGTATTCGCTGCAGGATGTGAGCAGTTGTTGCATACAGGCTTCACGCTTATCAGCGAGCTGCTGGAGGACGTTCGGGTCGTTCTTAATGCGCTCTAATTTCGATTCTGCGACGGAATTGATTTGTTTACAATTTGTTTTTGTTGTGTTGGAGGTTGATTTAGCTTACCAAGTAATGCTAGATATTGTTCGGAGTCTGGTAGATGTTCGAATGATGGCTTAAAGTTGTCTTCGAACGTCTGTGGTGTGTTATTAATTACTGGCGTAGTTGTTTCTAACCAAGGATCCATTTTGATGTCGTAAACCTTTCACTTCCATTTAATTACATATTTTTATAGATAATGTTGGCTACCTTGCAAATTAAAAGAAAATTAATAAATTTCACAAGTAATATAAAAATATTTAAATAAAATCATATATTATATAAAAATGTTCATAAATTTATCGCTATATTTAAATATATTATATTATTTATAGTTTTTTCTTTTAAAAATTGTAACAGTATGTCCAATCTAGGGAAAACAAAATATGTTTGGCAAGAATATAACATAACCTAAAATTTGCAGTGCATTAAAAATGTTTTTATAAATTATGATTAAGAACAGCGTTAAATTTAATTAAAAGTGATTGTTGCGTCGTTTATTTAGCTAAATGGATAAGGCGTTTATATTCCTATGCAAATTAGCATGGGCATCACGATTTCGCATCCCACTTATTATCTCAGTTGCATTCATGGCCTTTGATATACGAATGCAAATTGAATTTAATATAAATACACGCACCATACGACGAAGACTTCCCAATAATGATGATGAGAACATAGGCGATGATACATCTGAAGGTAAATGATCTAATTTTGGTTTTTTTCTAATGTAAGCAATAAATAAATGAATGATTTTTAGATTCGTGGGTTACATACGATGAGGAAACTGAGGAGGAATTAGAGGAATTAACTGCACCCTTGCAAGTCTAGCAATTAAACGAAATTGATTGCAAATTTTAGTTCCATAAGTAATTTCTAGTATAGATTTGATGAATAATTATTTATTTTAATATTTTTTATGTATATTTTGACATGTTTCCATTAAAAATGTGATTTATTTGTTAAAATCGATTAATTGACAAGTTATGCAACCCAAGTGACACATGTGTGCGGCTAATAAATTTACAATGCCAAGAAAGCCGTTTAAAAAAGTAATTAATAGAAATTCTTGATAACAACTTGCAAAGAAGAACTTTTTATTAATAAATCTTAATTTATTTTAATTTTTTAACACTACTTTGTAGTGCTTATTTTAGCACTAATTCTTTAGCATTAATTTTAGTGCTTATTTTAGCATTAATTTTAGTGCTAATATTAGCACTAATTTTTTAGCACTAATTTTATTACTGTTTATGTGCACTGGAACTTTTTATACATGAAAAAAATGTTATGCAACCAAATTAACATTACGGTTCATAAACAATTTGATAATAATAAGTAAGCTTTGAAAAATGACAATTAATTGAAATTCTTGATGACAACTTGCAAAGAAGAACTTTTTATTAATAAAACTATGAATTACTTGATTAAAAATTCATTCAACGAGTTATGCAACCACATTAACATTACGGTACAGAAATATTCTGGTAATGTCATAGGTAAGCTTTGGAAAATGACAATCAATCAATTAATTGTAAGTGAAATTCTTGATGTCAACTTGCAAAAGAGAACTTTTTATTAATAAAACTATGAATTACTTGATTAAAAATTCATTCAACGAGTTATGCAACCAGATTAACATTGCGGTGTATAAAAAATTTGGTAATGTCATAAGTACGCTTTGAAAAATGACAATTAGTAGAAATTGTTTATGTGCACTTCAACTTTTTATACATAAAAAATTTTATGCAACCACATTAACATTGCGGTACATAAACAATTTGGTAATGTCATAAGTTAGCTTTGAAAAATGAGAATTAATTGAAATTCTTGATGACAACTTGCAAAGAAGAACTTTTTATTAATAAAACTATGAATTACTTGATTAAAAATTCATTCAACGAGTTATGCAACCATATTAACATTACGGTACATAAGCAATTTGGCAATGTCACAGGTAAGCTTTGGAAAATGACAATTAATAGAAATTGTTT